>SJYC01075454.1:0-75458 GCA_006408675.1 Madoqua kirkii | reverse complement strand
GACTGGCCGCGCCCGACCTGCGCGGGGCTGCGCGCGCGCGGCCCCTGCTCCCGCCGCCCGGCCCGGCGGGCGGCCCACCCGCGCCCTGCGGCTGCTCGTGCTGCTCCCGCGGCGGCGGCCCGCGCCCCGGCGCCTTCCTTTGTCCGCGGGCCGGCCGGCGGCGTCCGGGCGGCCGATCGGAGCCCGCGCAAAGCGGCTGAGGCGGTGGCTGCCCCGCGGCCGGCCGCCCGCCGCGCCGAGGCGATGCCGGACCAGATATCCGTGTCGGAATTCGTGGCCGAGACACATGAGGACTACAAGGCGCCCACGGCCTCGAGCTTCACCACGCGCACGGCGCAGTGCCGGAACACCGTGGCGGCCATCGAGGAGGTGAGCGGCGCCCGCGGGCCTCGCGGGGCGGCCGGGGGCGGCTCCGGCCGCAGGTAGTGCCGCGCCCCGGCGCGCCCCCCACCAGCCCGCCCCCGCTCGGGCCCGGCTCCGGCATCCCGGGAAAAAGTTTCTTTCCCTCGGAATCCGGACGCGGCTGGGCGATCCCTGCCCGAAACAGAAGCCCTTTGTTCAAGGAGAAGGCTGCTGCCGCCTGGCTACCTTGGGCCTTTTTAAGACCACCCCCCGCCTCTTCCCTCCCCAGACCCCCGCGGGGCCCCGGGCCGGACGGTTCACATTCCGCCTCCCCACCCCGCGCCCCGCCAACTTTGGCCCGAGAGTCGGGGCGGTGGTGAGCGGGGAGCCCTCCCTGGCCGTCGCAGCGGGGTCATCGGCTCGCCCGCAGGCCCCCGGCACGCCCCCGTCACCCCCTACCCCCAGCTTGGGGAATTGCCCGGGTGCCCGGCCTGCCCGGCGCGGCGCTCTGTGCCCGGGGCCCTTCTCTGCCGGACTCGAGGGCCGGTCCAAGGGACCCCGACTGCCCAGGAAAGGTGTGCGCACCTTTAGCCAGGGAGGCCCGCCCCATCCCTTAGCGCGCCCGGGGAGGAGTGCGGGGAGTCGGGCCTCTGATCCGAAGGCCTTTGCTCCTCTCCTCTCCCCAGCCCCCACCACCTCGTGGTGTGTGTGTCTTACCTGATCGCACCCCGACGCCTCCCTTCCTCATCAGCGTGGAAAAGGCCTGATTTTAGGCAAGGTGCAGAGTCATCGTCTGCTGCTAACTAGGAAGCCCTCCACGTCCTGGGCGAGCGCACTTAGGACCAGCAGGCTTGGATGATGGTCAAAACGGCCTGCTACGGAGAGCGGGGTTTGGGAGGCCAGGGCCCTGGCTGACTGTGGTTTGGGGCTTTTCCTCGCTTCTCTGCCCTCATTTACCCTTACCTGTCAGACAGGACAAGCAGTGAATCCTTTCCAGGGTGGTGATGAGACAACTGTGTGTCAAGTGCTTGGCTTATACTAGATAGGTATATACTAAATAGGTAACTGGTTTATAAGCCCTGTGATGCCACTATTGAATTGATGATCACCTTCTCCACTACAATGTCAAGGTCCATTCTTGAAATGGGGGTATGGTAGGTATTTTAGGAGAGGACTGGGCCTGAGTGAGTGAAGGGAGGTCACCAGAAGAGCTTAATTAAGCGGTGGCATTCAGTTTTTTGCCCGTTTGAACAAAGCAGCTGCTGTTAGGAACTGCTTGGGAAGATATAAATCCAGAATGTTTTCCCCTTAATGAAAAAAAAATTCCTTTGTAGGCATTAACAGTCAATAATAGGCTAAATGAAAAGCAGCAGATTCAGCGTTCTGCATGTTTAAGTGTAGTAACGGCAGCCGCCCCTCCCTCCTTCTTCGCACCCCCCCTTTTTTTTTTGGTGGAAGAGAGCTTCATGTAAACGTTCTGGAGTGAGCTCTGTGATCCCACATCACTTAATTCTACTCTTATTCGCAAGGCTTCAAAATGATGCCTTCAAATTAGGCTGATGGGGGATGAGCATTATAAGTTTCTTCAGAAGTGCTGGATGAAAAGCAAGAAAAAAACCTTCGCAGTGTTTTGAAAATACATCATTAATAATGTTTAAGGACTGATTTCAACACAAAAGGTAGCTGAGTATGTTTTCAGGGAAGGGAGCTTTTATACACCATGCCATAAAAAGAATGCTTACTTGTGTTTAAAGTTCTGTTTCTTTTCCTTACTGCAGTTTGTTGGTTAAATATTATTAACCTGGCAGATGTTGGAAAGCTAGGCAAATAATAGTTGCTATTAAAATTGGCATACCCTTTTCGTGATTAATGTTAGTTTGCGGTGTGTAGTTCCAAAGCTCTTTTAGTGTGCTGGGCAGATTACCCTAGAGCTCAGTTACTGAGTGGATGAAAGAGAGACCAGTGGTCATTTTATTAAACTGCAGGCTTGCTCCATGTTGTGTCTAAGAACACGAATTGGTTAAAATCTCAAAAGAAAAAAAAAAAAAGAAACTCATTAGAGGTCTGTCTCACTTTAAGCAGAATCCTGTACACATACTGAGATGCTACATGTGAGCTTACATTTATGAGAGAACTGAATTGGGAACAGTTTTATTTAACAAGTATGTCTTCATATTTTGATTTTAATCAAGCATGTGCTCTTCCTGCAGACAGTGGTTATTGGGACAGAGTTACTCATTTCACAGAAACAAATATAAAATTTGCAAGTGCATGGTCCTATGTTTAAACAAATGTGTCACGGAATTAGTAAACTAATTTTGAACTGAGTAACCTTTGTGTATCTATTATTTCCAGGATAGGCTATGTCTGCTAAAAATCATCCTACAACTGAAGTGTACTTTTTCTTTGATATGCACGCCTGTAGCTGGACTACCCTATCTTGTACTATGAACCTCTCACCTGTTGTATTTATTTCTCATCCCCACGTTACACATGAGGAAGTTGAGGCTTAGAGAAGTTAATTTGCTCAAGGTTATAGAGCTAGTAAGTTGAAGAGCTAGAGTTTGAACTTGGCTCCATGTTTTCAGAAATGATGCTGTTGTTACTTTCAGTAAGGCTGAATTCTCTAAATGACTCTTTTGTCAGATTGTGCAAGTTCAGACTCTGCCACCAGCCAGCTGTGTGAACTTGGATGAGATACCTAATGTTTTCTCATTTGCCTTGATGTTAGTCTGGATAACAACAGGTGTCTGCCTTGGAGAGGTGTGAGGGTTTAATGAGATAGTCCACAACACAGTACCTGGTGTATTACACAGACAACAGTGTAATACATGCTAACTGCTTTAACAGTTTGTATTATAATTAATCCATAGAACCTGATGGGAATATTTGGCCCCAAGATGAGATTTACGTGGGTGGGTTGATATGGTCTAGGAGAGAAAGGGGAAGGAATGGTTGAATGAGTAAGTCAATGGAAAGCTACTATATGTCTGTTAACCATTGCTTTTTAACTGGTTTGTTGCCTTGGCAGCAGGTCAGCACAGCAGTGTTTTAAAATTTTCACTTGGTGATCTGTTGGTGAAGTAATTGTTTTGCATGGTTTTAGCCAAGTCTGGTGCTTCAACTGGGATCTGCCCTGTGTTTTCGGAAATAATGGAAAAAATCAGTAGCGACTGAATCTGAAAACCGTCCCCTCTACCATTTGTGGAGGTTTTATTGCTGTTTCACTTTGAGTCTCTGAGCTCTTTGAAATATTCTCAGAATAGGGAAAAGTTGTACGTGTATGTTAAATGTTCATAGTTAGACCCTCCTGGAACATCAGCCATTCTGTCATGCTTATTTGGCTTTGTCAGATACATAGTTTTAAAAATAAATTTGATGTTGACTCGTAAGTATTAAAATTTAATCTGCTTCCTTCCGGGCCATAGTTCTTCACTCTGTTGTCCTTGGTTGCCTTGGAAATCTCATTGCTGTCACAAGCACAAGGTTCTAACTGCAGGGAGAGAAGGAGCATCTGGACTGCCCAGACTCCCCGGGGCCTTGCTATCCTTGGGGCCAGATGCCCCTCCCAGCAGCTATTAGTGGGAACCCGGCCTGTGTACTTTTTAGGCAAGAGTATGATTCTAAACCTTAGCCCTGTGTGACTTGTTTGAAAAACACCTCTTCCAAATAGCAGATTAATGGATTTTAGATTTATTGTCGGGTTTCCCTGGTGGCTCAGATGGTAAAGAATCTGCCTGCAATGTAGGAGACCAAGGTTTGATCGCTTGAGTTGGAAAGATCCTCGGAGAAGGGAATGGCTACCCACTCCAATATTCTTGCCTGGAGAATTCCACGGACAGAGGAGCCTGGTGGGCTACAGTCCATGGGGTCACAGAGTGAAAGGACATCACCTACTTGCCCAGTCCATTCTTATTTTCAGAAATGAGCTTGTATGGGTCAGTCAGGACTACTGTAAAAAAAAAAAGACATATATATTTTATTTATGTGGCTGCGTCGGGTCTTGGCGGCAGGTGGGATCTTTGCTGTGTCCCTCTAACTCTCCGATTGTATTGCGCTGCCTCCAGAGCCCGGGCACTAGTGACTGTGGCTCAGGTTGCTCCATGGCATGTGGGATCTTTGTTCCCCGGCCAGAGTTCAAACCTGTCTCCCCTGCCCCGCGCAGGGCAGGTTCTTAACCACTGGACCATCAGGGAAGTCCCAGGGCTGCCTTTTTGTGCTGTGTTCTGTAATCCAGACATAGGCATCTGGAAATCTTGGAGTGACTGAGAGAATGATCTCTGCTTATGAGATTCCCATTCTCCACACCGCCTCCACCCTGACCCTGCTTCCCCTTCAATTTGTCTCTTTCTTGTGATTAACAGTTAAAGTACTAATGCCTTCCTGGTGGGGTTTCAGGCCTGTCCCTCATTCAGTATTTAGTAAGTGCTGCTCTGTGCCAGGTGATGGGAAGAGAGTTCCCAGGAGGAATGTGTTCTGTCTTTGAAGCAGCCTGCAGCTGAGTGGGAGAGACAGCCATCCTATAAACAAATCAATGCAGTAAAATATGGTTAGGCTGTGACCACAAGATTGTCCAAAATCCTGGATGCGCAGGGATGGCAGGGGTCAGGTGTGCTTGGGGCCAGGATAGGAGGGCCTTGGTGATGATGTGGGATCAAGTCTCACAGTCAAGATAGTCATCTGTGGGTTACCACGTGCTTTAATTACTAAGTTGTCTCAATAGAGCCTTTTGTATTTGTCTCCCCGCCTTAGGTAAATATTGACCCACTCCTGAAGTGATGGCCATCTCGGCCTCTGGTTGGCTTTTCATAGCCAGTCCACAGAGCACTGCTTAGACGACGAATTTGGAATAATCCTTAATGCTTACCCTCCCCATTCCCAGGCCTTGCTGCCTTTCTCCATGGAACACATGCATTCTGGACCTGCACCGTCCAGTCTGTTGTTCTTCAATCACTCAGTCATGTCCAACTCTCTGTGACCCCATGGACTGCGGCACGTCAGGCTACCCTGTCCTTCACTATCTCCTTGAGTTTGCTCACACTCATGTCCATTGAGTCAGTGATGGCATCCAACCATCTCACCCTCTGTCATCCCCTTCTCCTCCTGCCCTCAATCTTTCCCAGCATCAGGGTCTTTTCCAGTGAGTCCTTTCTTCACATCAGGTAGCCAAAATATTGGAGCTTCAGCATCAGTCCTTCTAGTGAATATTCAGGGTTGGTTTCCTTGAGAATTGACTGGTTTGATTTCGTTGCAGTCCAAGGGATTCTCAAGAGTCTTCTCCAGCACCACAGTTCAAAAGCATCAGTTCTGCGCTCAGCTTTCGTTATAGTCCGTGGCTACCGGAAAAACCGTAGCTTTGACTAGACAGATCTTTTTCAGCAAAATGATGTCTCTGGTTTTGAATACACTGTCTAGGTTTGTCATAGCTTTCCTTCCAAGGAGCAAGTGTCTTTTAATTTCATGGCTGCAGTCACCATCCACAGTGATTTTGGAGCCCAACAAAATAAAATCTGTCATTCCTTCCACATTTCCCCCTACTGTTTGCCATGAAGTGATGGGACTAGTACTAGATGGTTAATTTTAGGCAGTATCCAACATGGTAGCCTGAAATCACGCATTCAGCTTCTCCACTGCCCCAGCCACATTTCAAGTGCTAATTAGCACATGTGCATTGCACAGTGTAGGTTTAGAACATTTTCGTCATCACAGAAAGTTCTGCCAGATAATGCTTTTTAGATGCTTGCAACTCAGAAGGGTCTACTGACAGCAGCATCGGCATCACTTAGAAGTTTGTTAGAAATGCAGACTGTCAGAGCCCACCTTAGGCCTTGGAATCAGAATCTGTGGTTTCCCAAGGTCTCCAGGTGCATTCTGTACACATTAAGGCTTGAGAAATGCTGTTCTCACGGTGACTGACAGTAGAATCACTTGCAGGGAGGGAGGAGGTTGTAGAATAGAGAGATGCCTGGCCCACTCCATGAAATTCCGACTTTATTAGTTAGGGTGGGCCCTGAAGCATTAGCATTTTCTAAAGCCACCCCCTAAATGGGGTTGATGATCACTGCAGTAGAGTAATGTATTGCCAGGTAGTGATAAGTTACACAGGATGCAGGAGTAATGAGACTCTGAAGAGCAGAAAACTGAAATCAGGAGAGGCCTCTCTGAAGAGGTGGCGTGAGAGCAGAGCCCAGGACACAGGGAGGAGCCAGAGAGGGGCAGCTTGTGAACAGGCTCCAAGATGGGGGTGACTCAGCCATCTTGGAGGAGAGGAGGGGCAAGCGTAGGGGCCAGGCAGGCCAGACCACAGGAGGCCTTGGCGATGTCGGGAGGGAGTGGATTTTGTTCTCATGTGATGGGAAGCCATTGGAGGATTTGATCTGATTTACATTGTCGACATTTCAGGGTGGTTGTGCAGGCAGGATAGACAGGCAGGGCAGGAGAGAACAGAGGGAGACTGTTGGGGGCTGGGGGTCTTCCCAGCAGGCAGTGGGGACGATGAGAGTCTGATGGAGACCCTTTGTGCTGACGGCCCTGGTGTGCGCTGGGGCCAGGTGAACAGAACTGGGTCCCTGTCCCAGCGGAGGGCCTCCGAAGAGTGGACCTGCTGGTGTCCCCCTGGCGAAGCTGACACCCCGGTGCTACTTAGTGTCCAGGCCCGTTGTGTGCTGCTCAGCACAGCTTACTGTAGAAGTTGTGTTGAAACCAATGCTGGATGTTCACTTGGTATTCCGCAGACGCGGATCAGAGAAGGGAGTGAGGATGCAAAGCTGTGTGGACAGGGTGTTTGCTTCTCTCCTCTTGTTTGTAGATAGATGTAGCCGGTGACTCTTTCTTAGCGGTGTCGGATGCCTGGGACACTGTTCCCATTCAGTTCCCCAAACACTCTTCTTTCCACTAAAAGATAGGTGGTGAATTCATTTCCCCCTTCTGCTGCAATAGGAACCTGCCTGCTTTGCTTATACTTTCTCTGTGTCATATGGCCTTCAGGTGGTGGCCAGGATCCTTCCCGGTACTTGTGTACCGTCATGGTTTTATCATGTGGTCGATGTGCAATAAGTGAACCAGAGCTGGAGTGCTGGGGCTGTATTTTGTATTTGGTTGTCTTGGGTCTCCTGACTCGTAAATACGTCTGGGCACCTACCCGTGTATTGTCAGTGTGCGGTGCCAGTGATGTAAAAGCGGGCGGGACCAGCTCCTTCCCCGTAAAGCCCTTTTTCTCAGGCTTTTGTATGCAGTTAATGTTTATCCCTTCAGCCCTTTTTTTTGTGCTGTGGACCCTCTGGAACTCTGGTGAAGATGTTTCAGAAAGATGTTTTAATCCATTGAATTAACTGAACCCAGGTCTCCTGCATTGCAGGTGGATACTTTACTGTGTCTGAGCCACCAGGGAAGCCCAAGAATATCGGAGTGGGTAGCCTATCCCTTCTCCAGGGGATCTTCCCAACCCAGGAATCAAAGCGGGCTCTCCTACATTGCAGGCGGATTGTTTGCCAGCTGAGCTACCAGGGTCCCCACATAGAATCTTAAACAGGACCGGATATATTGAAATATAGTTAGAAAAATATTTGAAAAAAATCTGTCATACTAATATGTTTTTCTGCATTGAATGTCAAAATTTGGTTGGTTGTGGGTCTAATAAATACTTTAATTTTGAGGTCCTGATGAATGTAAGCAATGTGGAGAGCTATTTCTAACAACTCTAAAACTATATTAAGTCTTCTCTTTGGAGTCACAGGTACTGCCGATGTTACCATGGTGCATTGCTTACATTCATAATTGAGGGAAGTGCTAAATTTCAGTTGGGGGCTAATGAAATACAGATGTAATTATTTTTTTCCAATCCCAGCTCTCTGAATTCAGACTAAGAATTCCAGGCTTGACAAGATTATTTTAGTTGATTGTCTTTTGGAGTGAGTGAGTGAGTGTCTCTGTAACAGTGTTGTTTAAACAAGCCTCGTGGTTATTACAGTGTCATTGTCATGAATTGATTCTTGGAGTTCAGCAGAGAGGGGTGACACCCTGAGCCTGTATTACAATCATCGAGTAGTGAAGGTGCTTAGAGGAACTAGGGCTGGAGGGCAGAGCTGTCAGTGGTGGTTGGACAGCTATACTCTCCCCATTGTTTTCAAGGTCGGGGCTTGGCAGTTTCTCATATGATCCCAGGTTAGTTCATACCCTTGTGCTTGCCTTGGAGTTCAGTGACACTATGAATTGCATCTGTGAGTCCTGTAGTTAGGACCCTGAGCTGGGCTGCTCAGTTCTCCTGTTTTTACCTTTCTTGTTTTTCTGGTTTGTCATCTGCTCTCCTTAACTCTGAAGGGCAAGCTTGGGTATGAAGTGATAGGTTTATAGGTACTTTCTGCCCAAAATTCTAAGGGGAGACTTGGACATCCACCTTCTTCTCAGTGAGGGTAACATATCTGAAACGAGACTGTTGTTGCTTGAGTGTGTTTGGGGTGTCTACAGCATAGCTGAAATGTTACTGTTAGTCCCCCCTCCCTTTTTTTTTTCTTTTCTCTTGCCTCTTAGCTCTTACTGGATGCTTACAGTATGCCAGGATTGCTTTAAATTTTTTACACATATTAATTCTTAACTTGTTCAGTGATTACAAAGATCCTGTAAGGTCTCTGGAACCTAAACCACTTTACCAGGAGCACAGAGCTAGAAAGTGGTGGAGCCAGGATTCAAATGCAAGCATTTTGACATGCGAGTTTCTGCTTCTGTAGCCGCCGGCTGCTTCTGTGGAGCCTGCCCTGGAAAACGCCATCCGTGTCGATGCCTCTGTGATTAATTGGCGTGACCTCTCTCTTGCTGTCCAGTTTAGTATCATGCACCTGCTGCCTTCCTTGAGTGGGTGCTTCTGGGGAATGCTTGCTGCCTCTCTGCATCCTCTATATTGCCCCCCAAATGGTTCCTCTTTACTCCCTTCACCACTCTGCTGACATGCCCAGCCCTGCAGATCCCAGTGGCCCCAGGCACTGCTCATACCCTGGCAGGAGGCCTGCCCTACTAACGGGATTATCATCTTCCCGCTCCAGCTGAAGATGGCTCTGTCAATATGATTTTATACGCAAGTGCTGGCAATCAAAGTCCTTGGCTGGGGAAGGCAGTTCCCGCAAATGATGAATTGCCTTGGCTTTTAGGATTCTAGCCAGGTAATCCGGATTTGAGGGCCTCTTTCCTAGAAATCACAATCTTAATAGACTGTTTTTTTTGTTTGTTTTAATTTTTTAACACCAATGGCTGACATTTCTTTGAGCCCTAATTCTGTGTTAAGGGCTGTGTTGTATTTTAATTGGAAGTTTTTGATGATTGAATCCTTTCACTTGGCCTATCTGGTGTAGATCCTGTTACCTCTGTTTTACAGTTGAAGACACCAAGGCTCAGACAAGTGCTGTGACTGCAGGTAGCTAGCCTGCCCCACAGTTAGCAGATGATGGAACCAGGAACCCCAGCCACGCTGAGATCAGCCTATGTGCTTAAGACTGTTTTCCTGCTGGTCCTTGAATGCCTCCCCGATGGCTCCTGCTGGCATCTGTGTTGCTGGTAAAGATCCCTCTTTAGGTGTTTCTCTGGGCTTCCCTTGTGCAGGTTGATAGTCGTCCACCCTCTGCAGGTGGGTCTCCACTGTCGATGCCGTCGAGGTGAGGCTGCCTGAGCAGGGTCGTCAGACTCTAACCCTTGGGGAGGTGCTTCACATCTGTCAGAGGTGTTTATTAAGTGGCCTTGCCTGCTTTGGCGGAGAAGGCAGTGGCACCCCACTCCAGCACTCTTGCCTGGAAAATCCCATGGATGGAGGAGCCTGGTGGGCTGCAGTCTATGGGGTCGCTAAGAGTCAGACACGACTGAGCAACTTCACTTTCACTTTTCACTCATGCATTGGAGAAGGAAATGGCAACCCACTCCAGTGTTCTTGCCTGGAGAATCCCAGGGACGGGGAAGCCTGGTGGGCTGCCGTCTGTGGGGTCGCACAGAGTCATACACGACTGAAGCGACTTAGCAACAGCAGCAGCAGCAGCAGCCTGCTTTGGAGTGAGTTAGAAGGGCACATTCCCCCACCCCCAGAGCTGAGGACACTGTCAAAGCTGCTTGTGGGGGACTCCAGAGCCACATAGGCAATGAGCAGTCCATCCAGTGTCCCCCCAGTATCAACAGATATGTGTTTGGAGAGCGACCACCGCAGGGTTACAGATGTGACTTGTCTAGGCAGACAGAGTACCCTGCTGGCAGTCAGGGAACTGGGGAGATTCTGAGGGGAAGGAAGCGTGTTCAGTCCCTGTGCTGTGTCTGTTCCTCTGCTAGCCTTGATCTGATAGCTCTCCTGGTGTTGGGCCTTGGGCAGCTGATTTCATGGGTCCAGCCTCAGTGGCCTCAGCTGTAAAGTGGAGGGTGGATGAGGTGTTTCTTAACATGGTGTCTGCAACACAGCTCACCTGCCTCTTGCCTTCTCTCCTTTTCCTGACCATCTCCTCCACTTTCTCTTGGCCATTCAAATCCATACCTTTCGAGAGGTTAGAGGTGAAAATATCCCTTTCTCTACTCCCCCGTTAAACATTCCCTCCTCCAAAATACCACTGGAGTCGATAAGGTGGTTGGCCCAGGGGCTGGAATTTCTTTGGGTGCATCACTAGTTTGCCTGGGACAAATGGGGCTCTGTACTTTGCCATCCCATCTCATGGTGAAGGGTCTTTCCAGGTGCATGCCGTGGACTCTTGATGACAGTTCTGTTGTGCTTAGCTTCTCTGGTGAAAAGAAACAGGACTTGCTGGTGTGGTCTCAGATTGCAAAATCTGTTAGCGGGAGCATCATCGTTGATCTCCTGGTTGCAGATATGTGCCTCATTCTGCCGAATGTGCCGTGGTACCTGGGAGTTTTCCAGTCCAGGGCCAGGCCTTGTCTTTCTCTGCAGCAGCGAGCTCATAATGGTCCATTGTTTTCCTGGTTATCCTGGCCTTTTGGCTGCTTCTTTTTGTAAGCATCATCTTGACCTTTCATTGTGGGGACCCCTTGCTTCTTGACCAAAGGTAACTGTTGAGCTTCCTGGTTTTCTTCTCATCTTGTAAATTCTCCTGTGGGTTTTTCTTTTGTGGCCAGTAGGAATGAGATGTGTTTACTCCTTGGGTTGCTGGGCTGTCAGAACCTGCAGCTTTTGCTTGCCGTGGTGGTAGCTTGCCAGGCCACAGGCTTTTCTCACGGGGAAGAGGTATCAGGAAGGGTGGTGCACAGCGGAAATCATAAGGAGGCAGAAGGCTCCCCACCTCCTCCGTCCCCTTCCCTTCCCTCCTCCACACTGTGATTTCTTTCCCTTGGAGACCAGGTTGCTGATGCTGGTGACTAGGCGGTGTCCAAAGCTGAAAAGTCTCACCTCCCTTCTTTTTTCTCCTGCATTCTCTTGCCTGCACTCCTTTGGTGTATTTCCAGACCCCCAGGCCCTGTACGTCCTTTTTAAAGCGGATTTTCCTGCCAGAGGGGACGCACAAGGGAAGATTTCGTTTGGGGTTTCAGTCTGCGGCTTTCTTTCCTGGGGAGCTGCTCTTTGGTGATGACATTTCCCGGTGGCCTCCTTTCCTACCACCCTGCCTCCTCTCAGTTTTCCAGGAACTGGGTTTATTGTTCTGTCTTTTAAAAATGATTTGTTGTCTTCTGCAACAGTGTGGAAGGAGCTTAATTTTTTGAAGTGCACCGTCTTCTTTATGGCCAGAGCAAAGTAAAGGTTTGATTGATCTTATGACACAGTTGCTTTAGTCATAGCTGATGTGAAGCCTCTTAAGGGCTTCTGTTTTATTTGATCTTTTTAATTTATGAACCTCCTTGCATCCCTGAGCATCTGTGCACAACGCCAGTGAGGCCTGGGGAGTCACATTCAGGGCTTTATCCCTGCCCCTGATGCACTGCAAGCTGGTAGAGCGTTCTGACAGTTGGTTAGGTTTTGGGTTGAATTAGGGAGTAGTGATGGAGAAGGAAATGGCAACCCACTCCAGCACTCTTGCCTGGAAAATCCCGTGGATGGAGGAGCCTGGTGGGCTGCAGTCCACGGGGTTGCTAGAGTCGGACACGACTGAACAACTTCACTTTCACTTTTCACTTTCATGCATTGGAGAAGGAAATGGCAAACCCACTCCAGTGTTCTTGCCTGGAGAATCCTTGCTTGGTAGGCTGCCGTCTATGGGGTCACACAGAGTCAGACACGACTGAAGCAACTTAGCAGCAGCAGGAGGGAGAAGTGGTGTCAGCAGATGACTGTTTCAGGAATTTGTTACTGGTTTTCCAAAGGAAAACAGACTGTTTGGTTGAATAATTAAAGCCAGTGGTAGACGTGTGTTAGAAGGTCAACAGAAGAAAAAGCTGTTGTCAGTAGCTGCTGGAACACCCATCTTGTTTCTCTGTAGGTCAGGGTCATCCCTCAGGGTTCTCGAAAAGGCCAGGTAGTGAAATAGAAATAACAGGGACCAGTGCTCAATAGCTGAGACCAGTGGAAGGGAGGAAGAGAGAACACTGGACTTACTCAGAGTGTGGGGCTACACCTTCTCCAGGGATCCTCGAGGTCTCTCCCCACTCAGCAGCAGGTCTAACAAGATTTCAAGTCAGTGCTCTCTGCCCTAATGGGTAGGGAGGCATGTGATCTGTTGAGGGGAGTTTGCACGAGGATGGTTTTTGAGCTTTGCTGTGTGATTTTGATGACTTTTAGTTCACTGAGAAAATTCACTTACCTGGAACAACCCTTCCTTTGGGGTTGGTCCGAATGTGGCATTTCGGACATCTTTCAGGATGGAGTTTGAGCCATGGTAGAATGACGTGGAATCAGTTTCTGGATCACGCAGGGTTTCGTGAGGACAACCCTGGGCTCTTAGATGTCTGCTGTTATGGAGCATGCTGTTTGCTGTCAGACCTCAGAGTATCTTGGCATTTCCTTCTCGGGGGCGAGGGAGGTTCGGCATCCACAGTTGGCCTGGTCTTGGTTTTCCTGTTGGACCCTCCTGCCAGATTCTGAGAGTGCCTCAGGTTAAGTGTCCTTCTCTTTGAATCCTCGGAATCAGGTGTTTCCCAGACCATGGTTCTCAGAAATTGTTGAGTGTGAAGGCCCAGGTAATCTTTGTTTTTGTGATTTTATATCTTGACCTTCAAATGGCTTGCTCTATGTTTAGAAATAAATTTGTTTTGGTTTGCACAATCAAGATTGTCATGTTATCCTTTGAAACAGGTAAATCTTTATAAGAATTACCGAAATCTCCCCTCTCTCTAAAGCACCCTGATATCAACTTTCTTCATTGAAAAATATCTCTCTTATTCTATAAAACCTTCCCTAACACCCCTCGTCTATCAGAACTTTCTTCTCTTTTTTAAAAATAATTTTTTAATTTTATTTTTTGGCTGTGCTGGGTCTTTGTTGCTGTGTTGGGTTTTCTCTAGTTGTGGCAAGTGGGGGCTACTTCAGTTGCAATGTGTGGGTTTCTCCTTGTGGGAGCTTCTCTTGTGGAGCAAGGGGCCCGTGGGCTTCAGTAGTTTCGACTCCAGGCTCAATAGTTGTGCTGCATGGACTTAACTGCTCCGAGGAATGTGGGGTCTTCCTGGATCAGGAATCAAACCCGTGTCTCTTGCATTGGCAGGCAGATTCTTCATCACTGAGGCACCAGGGAAGCCCTTCTCTGAAATCTTAAAGCAGTTACTCTGACTCAACTTTTGGATCAATCTATCTGTCCATTGAATCAGGGTTTGGTTGATCCATCTGTCCATCCATTGGTCTATTGATCCGTCAGTGGTGGATTGAGGCATCCGTCTGTCTGTCCATCCGTCTGTCCATCCATCACTGGGGTAGACCTGGGCTGTCGTGCTTGACATGAAGTGTGCTGCGTGCACGGCAGCTGCGGGTCCTCCGTGTGTGCCGAGAGCGGCCCGTGCTTCCCTCCTTGGTGCTCACTTGCTTCCGCTGGGCCGGAATCTCATCAGGGAGGACACAGGAGGGGGTCATTGTCTGAGGGTTTGGGGTTCTCAGTTGTCCCTGTTTGGTCAGGACAGAGGATGGCAAGCTTACAGTCCACACTGTTTTTGTTTGCAAAAAAAGAAAAGCTAAAACAAAAACAAATCTGAAGACTATACAACAGAGACTGTGTGGATGTGGCCTGCAAAGCTTGAAATACTTCATGTGAGGCCCTTTACAGCAAGTGCTTGTGCCCCAGGGAACGCGAGTGGGCGGTGAGTATAGAGAGTCTGGACTGAGTGGGCAGAGTGCTGAGGTGTGTGCAGCCTGTGAGTGGCTGAGTCCAGTGGTGTGTGTGTCACACAAGCACGCTGAGCGGGTCTGATCCCTGTGGAAGCACCTTCTCTGCCCCGGGCTGCAGGAAATCACCGCGGCTTTTGAGCAGAGGAGTGAAGTGAGCAGGCAGGGCTGGGCTTCAGGCAGCCTATCTGGTGTGGTGGGCAGGGGGTCGGGGGAAGAGGGTCAGCCCTTCGTTGTGGGGATCCCTCGGAAGGGGTACTGTTCTGCACCCCGAGTCCTGCGGGGGCTGACCCCAGGCCTGCCCACGGGAGTGGTCAGGGGTGACTCGCCTGAAGCAGGCGTGCGTTCCCACCGTCAGCCTGCTTCCTGCGTTTGTGTTCTCATTTCCTGAAACCAAACTGCAGACTCCTGAGAGCAGGAGCTCTTTTTTTTTATTAATAATATGCTTATATTTTTATCTAAACTTGACTGTTTTTCAAGACACAGTTTGGGCTGGACAAGTTTTATGCCCATTTTACAGCTGAGAAAACAGCTTTCCAGGTGCCTCGTGGCGTCATAAAAGAAGACAGTCAGTGGCAGTTCTGAGAATTGAGCCCAGATCTCACAGCTCTTGTCACTGAGGGATCTTTCTGTCTCCCAGAGCAACTGAGTACCTGCTCAGTTATCATTTTATGGAATTAAAAAAAAAAAAGATGTGGGTCCAGTATTTATGCACAGATTCTGTATGCTTAGAAGCTTCTTCATTCAGTCTATTTTAAAAGAGATTCAGAGTAAATGGCTAGAGGACAGATAATTTAGAAATATTTGCACCTTACGTCAGAAGAAAGTTAATAGTACCCGTTACTATTAATACTAGTGGTATTAGCTGTTCCGGGAAAATGTACTGTTTATTCATAATAAGCAGATAGTAGCAGCAAGATTGGAGTGGAAAGTTCAGATAGCATTGAGTGTAGGTGTAATTACAATTTAAATTCCATGGGAAAGTGAAAGTGAAGTTGCTCAGTCATGTCTGACTCTTTGTGACCTCATGGACTGTAGCCCACCAGGCTCCTCCATTAATGGGATTCTCCAGGCAAGAATACTGGAGTGGGTTGCCATTTCCTTCTCCAGGGGATCTTCCCGACCCAGGGATCGAACCCAGGTCTCCCACATTGCAGGCAGATGCTTTAACCTCTGAGCCACCAGGAAAGCCTAAATTCCATGGGGAGGGGGGTATTTAAATACAAGGTTTTAAGAGCTGAGTGGTAGTGTAAGGCATAACTCCAGTCTTGTTTGTAACAAGAGGTGCTTTTTGGCCCTGTAACCTTGGAGACGTCATCAGTCTTGAATTATTCATCATTGGAATGAAGTATCTTTTGAGAGAAGCATATCTTCTTCAGTATTAAAAATATGTTTCTCTCATGTGTCATAGTGAGTATTCTAGTTACATTACATATTTCTTTCTTTCTTTTTTTTTTTTGTATCCTGCCCACTCTACTTGGTTATCCTTGAGAAGAGAGAGACGGTTTTAGGTGATAGCTTTGTGGTACCCAGTCTTTGGGTCTATAATCATATTCCACATTTTTACAGTTTTCTCAGTCCTTTTTATTGCTGTTCTGATATTTGACTTTGGATCTCTTTCTTTGGGGAAGCTCACTTTGGTGGCTGAAGGAGAACTGGGCCCATTTAGAGGCTGCTAGAGGATGTATTTTTGTTGTGCTTGACAAGTAAGCAGCGCCCTTCCTCCTGAGTAGAGCTGATCAGTGATCGACAAATGAATGGTCTCTTTCCATCTGGTTGTCACACACAACGCCGGTGCCGTTTGAACACTGAGTTTCTCAGACTCCCAGGGGACAACAGAATGTGTATATGAGTTGGCATGTCCAAATGCAAATGATTTCTATTGATACCTAATGTATGTAAATTTATGCTGCTTGGTTGACAAAGACATTATGAATGATACTGTTTCTCAGTAGTGTTATATAACTGAAATTTTTGTTTTATAGTCACAATGGTGAAGTACAATTCCTGCTGAATTTCTGTGACATTTCCGGCAGCTCCAAAGCTGGCTATGGGGATGTCACACCAGAGATGGAAGATTCCACATCTTCCAGAGTGAGTGAGTGCGTGCCTCTCTCCTAAAGGCCTTGACTGTCTTCTCCCCACGTGGAAAGCCCTGATTGAGGGCAGGGTGAAAGTGGATGGTCAGGGTGCGATGACTCAGCAGAGAAGAGGGGTCTTAGCCCAGTTTGGGGTGGGGTGGGGCGTGGCACTGAGACAAGGGACTGCTTTGGGAAGAAAGTTATCTTTTCCTTTTTAACACTGAGTCCTTCTTTTCTCCTTCTGGCAATTACATTATATCTCAAATTCAGGGACAGAGAATCCAGACAGGTTTGAGAGAGAAGGATTTCGTCAGTAGAGTTGGTGGGATTGGGCCCTGTGTGCCTGGTGAGCCCTGCTCAGCCCTGGTGGGAGACGTTGGCCCTGGGCCCTGCTTCACCTCGTGGTCACGACAGCGGTATTAGCCCCGCTTCTGCTGTCTTCACCTCTGCTCTCCCCTGAGCCCTGACCGTGGCGTCTCCCCATCTAGCAGTTAACACGTCTAAGGACTGTGTGCCCACCCTTGCTGATCGGGCTCTCGGGCAAGCTGCCCAGTGGGTAGATGTCCCTGCCCTCTCAACCATGCCACTAGCCTGGAGGAAGAGGCCGGTGGCTGGTGTGCTTCCTGTGGGACCTGAACTTTTGCTAGGCCTGGAACCATAATCAGGCGTTAGGTAGCCTGCAACAAAGCCTAAAGCACTAAAGAGCCCTCTGAGATATTTGCTGAGTAAATGGGAGAATGAATGATGGCAGGAGGTGAGGCTCTTCTAGAACGGGGACTAAGGACCTGAGCCCAAGGCGGGGCTGAGTAAATGGGAGAATGAATGATAGCAGGAGGTGAGACTCTTCTAGAACGGGGACTAAGGACCTGAGCCCAAGGCGGGGCTGAGTAAATGGGAGAATGAATGATAGCAGGAGGTGAGGCTCTTCTAGAATGGCAACTAAGTACCTGAGCCCAAGAGGGGAGACTGGTTGCATGCAGAAAGATGAGAGAGCGCAGGGTTCTGGAGGGCTGTGCCCAGTGGGTGATTCTCCTGCTTGGGGCGGGGCAGTGTTGGGCTCTTTGTCTGTGTGGCTGGGAGAGAAATGAGCATGTGGAGTAGAGAGTCCTAGCCTTGCTCTATGAGGGCGGGAAGGCATTGGTCGAGAACAGCTTTATGATTTCTGCAATAGAGGGGATTTCTGCAGAAGGAAATGGTTGTGTTTGCTTTTCCCCCATCATTCACTGAAGGTCTCCCTGGCCTGTTCCAGCACTGGGTGTTTACTCATGTGAGTGAAGAACATCCTGGATTTCTAGGCATTCACAGTTTCACATGGTTCATCTGTGTAAACAGATGAGTAAACAAAAAATTACAGTATGGTTTGATAAATACAGTAAGATGCAGAGGCAGTTGCTACGGCAACGCCAAGTCACTCATGACATCCTGTGAGAGCCAATAGGCTTGCGAGCTCAGGGTCTTCTTCTAGGGGCCCAGCGGAGGAGTGATGGTGAGTGGTAGCTTACCACTAAGATGAGGCTGCCACTGTGTGCCTGGGTCAGCCCTGACCCCAGCAAGAAGTCTTAACGGCAGCCGTGGGCTGAGCCCGGGCCCTGTGATGTCTCTAGCATGAGCAAGAAAAATCTGTGCTGGGACCGATTCCCCAGAGGGCAGTCCTCTGTGGGGCACTCTCCCTGGGTAGATGTAGCCTCGTGAAGGGGAGGGGTGGGGGGATGGAGAGCGGCTTCCGCTCACCGACCTGGGTTCTGCCAAGAACCAGGATGCTAAATATAGTCCCCGCGTCTCCTGAGCTACTGGGGCGAAGAGGATGTTTCTTGTTTCCCATCTAGTCTGGGAGTGAGGGCAGGTATGAGAGAAGCAGAGTAAGTTTTCCCTATTTAGGGTCGATTACCAGGAAAGCATCTGCATTTCATAATCAATGGAAGAATCCTTTCAGTCAGATCAGGCAGATGTACCAGGGTCTTGACTAGAAAGTGAAGAAGGTGGTGGCATCTCTGTGGTGGGGACAAAACGATATCTGTGTGGAATCCGCTGTCTGCGCTCCAGGTGTGGACCACAGGGTTCGTGGGGGCCCAGCTGTCATGCTCCAAGTGTGGACCATGGTGTCCATGAGGGCCGGCTGTCCACGCTCCGACCAGAGGACCACGAGGTTTCGTGGGGCCCAGGCATTGTGTGTGGAGGTGAGAGGGGGTCCTTGGCTAGTTCCAGTGGCAGAGGGCAGGTCAGCTTCCTGCCTCCTGACAGTGCAATCACCTGCCGGTTTTCAGAGAGGAGATCAGATTGCTCTGTGGTTGCGTGTCACTTTCCAGAGCCTCTGACTTCCTGTTTCCTCTTATATACCAGTCTAGCGGGAGGAACTCCTCTTCCAGCCGCAGGGCAGGTGGGTGGCATTCCGTCTGCTGGAACGATTTTTCTGGTATGACTCTGCACCTCCCATCCCTGCAGCCAGGACTCACCACTTCCAGAGGCAAGCGACAGTCTCCCCTTGACTCCTGACTGGGCTCCCAGGCTCTGTGACTTGACCTGTGATCCCCTCTTCCTCACTGCGTCCTCTTGCTCTGGGATATGTGTGGAGTCACGTCTTTGAGCCCCATTTGGATGACATCGCCAACTCAATGGACATGAGTTTGAGTAAACTCTAGGGGTTGGTATTGGACAGGGAAGCCTGACATGCTGCAGTCCGTGGGGTCGCAAAGAGTCGGACACGACTGAGCGACTGAACTGAACTGAGGGGCATCTGGTGTGGTCGCAGCCTGGGCTTCATATAAACATGGGTTTGAGTCACAAAGCAGGCTTGCCGTCTGCTGAGTGCATGCCAATCACCAGGCGTGATCTGGCGAAGGAGTTAACTGTTGCTGGTGCTCAGCCAGTGTCTCCCTCGTTTTTCTTAGAGTGAAAGTTCCTTGATGAGGGACCCTGTGTTGTCTTCCTGACCCAGCCCCCCCACCCTGTTCCTCGACTCCACGCTGCCTCTTGGGGACTCTACTTCAGAACCTTTCCTCGCCATTCATCCTGCCCAGAACCATCTTCTCTGCTCACTGCTCATCCGCCACGGTTCACCCTCTTACCTCTTTAAAATAAACATCACCTTCTCTATGTCCTACCCTGAGCACCATTTAAACCAGCTCCCTGCTGCCAGCCCCCTGACCATCTCTTTTCCCGCATAGCGCTTAGTGTCTCATAACCTAGGACATAACTTACTTAGTTGTTATGAAAGTGAAAAGTGAAAGTGAAGTCACTGAGTCGTGTCCGACTCTTTGCGACCACATGGACTGTAGCCTGCAAGGCTCCTCAGTCCATGGAATTTTCCAAGCAAGAGTGCTAGAGTGGGTTGCCATTTCCTTCTTCAGGGGATCTTCCCGACCCAGGGATCAAACCTGGGTCTCCTGCACTGCAGGCAGATGCTTTACCATTTGAGCCACCAGGGAAGCCCCAGTTGTTATAGTTTTAAATTTCTTTTCTAATTCCCTCTTCCCCTCATTAGATCATCAGCTCCATGGGGGCAGGGATTCCTGGCTCTCTCAGCATCCAGCATTCAGAATTGTGCCTTGTGCCTGGCACACAGTCCATTAATAGTGCACATTTGTTGAATGAATAAAACTGGCCAGCAAATACAATTTGGATTGCGGGAGGTGAAACACGTGATCCAGGAGCGCTGGTGCTGTTGGTTCATAGAAATTTGTTTCTTGGGAATTCTTTGGCGGCCCAGCAGTTAGGGCTTTGCCAAGCCAAGGGCCGAGGTGTGATCCCTTGGTGGGGAAACTAGGATCTTGGAAGCTGTGTGGTAGGGCTCCCCGCTCCTCCCCAAAGAAATCTTGTTTCTCTGGCTATAGTGAAGACACTTGATTCTTAGAGGGTAGTGCTTGAAAAGTTTTATTAGTGAATGAAGATCCCTGGAAAAGTAAGAGCATGTTTGGGTGGCTCAGTTCCACAGGGCTTGAGGCTGCTGTTTGCCTGCGGGGGTTCAGATCCAGGGTTAGAAATGTGCCCAGCTTGTCTCTGTATCCATCTCCAGATGGGCTCTGGGATTCCTTGTATGTTTCCAGATTGCTGCTTAGTAGGAGTGGAGAGTACGGCTCCTTATTTCTTTTACTCAGTAGATCCAAAGTAGTTTGGAGTTAGAGTAATTCACAGACACAGCTTTAAAACTGTGAGTCAATTAATTATTGTCCAAGAGAGTAGGGTTGCTTTGGCGACAGCGATCTGATGTCTATGTGGCAATTATCATAAAGGCTGGAATTATGTTGGGACCTTGAAGAGTCTATCAGATGGTGAAGGAATTGAGAAGCAATGGTTACCACCTGTCCTGTCTCACCCTGTTTTCTGGTTTGGACTGTTGCCTTGTGGAAATTTATTTATTGTTAATGTTACGGCCTCCAAAATAAACATTCTCAGAATGGTTGCCAGGATTACAGGGTTATCATGATGAGAGACTGGTCTGCTTTTTGAACTTCTTTCTTTTGTAGGCCTGGTTGTTTTTTTACTGTTGATTAACTCTTTTCAGAGAAACCATATGAATTTTTCAAATTTCCCTCTCTTAGTAACATGACACTTCTAAAACTTGTATGGTGGCCTGGGACCCATAGTTTTGCAGGAATGACAAGATGGATGAGACGTGGTTCGTGCCTGAGAGGGGCTTATGTTATCCCTGAGCCTGTGTAGTGATTAGAGCCTCTGCTTTGAAGCCACTTGGACCTGGACTCCACCACTGATTTCACCAGTTAATGCATGTGTTAAACCTATTTAGTCCTTAAAACAACCGTGTGGGTACTGTTGTTATCCATCCCCACGTTTAAAGAGGAAACTGGGACACAGAGATTAGGTCCTTTTCCTAAGATCATTGAGCTAGGCACTCAACAAAGCTGGAATCTCCACCCCAGATACTCTGACTTTTTGAGTCCATGCTTCTCCTCTTGACACTCTGCTGCCTCCCAGCTTCCTACCAAGCTTGAGCTTCCTAAATCCACACAATGGAAGAACTGGTCATACCGCTGCCTGGGTGCAGGATTGGTGTGAGAATTAAGTGAGAAAACCCGTGTTAGAATACTCACCCTGTTGCGTGGTGAGGGCTTATGGCAGCTGGCGCTGCTACTCCAGCCTGGCAGAGGGAGATAAGATGGGACACAAATTATACTCATGGAAAGTAACGTGTGCTAAGTATCCTCGAAGAGCACTGATAACAGAGATGACTTCCTGTGGGGCCCTGGGAGGCCTCAGTTGGAGGACAGACTTGACACCACCCGGGCACTGGCCATCAGTACGGCAGGCGCTGTCCCGTTTGATCAGCTCCTGGAGCTAACTGGGGCTCTCATCGGTTACCAAGCCCAGGGTTGGACTAGACTGGAGATGACACAGGGTGGAGGAAAGGTGGGTCTGTTGAGAGGAATCAGAGGGTTGGACTCTTGAGTTGAGCAGGAGTGAGGGGAAGGCTGACCAGCACGGTGGGGCCAGGAGGGCCCACTTCTGGCCTTGTGAATGCTTAATTAGCTTTGCATGTTGTTCTTCTGTTCCCTCTCTTTGGAAGTTTTCTCCCACACCTTCCTTCCAGTGGATTTCTAGAAATACCCTATTTTTCATGACTCACTGACGGAGCTTATCCTGTTTGGGGAAGTCCTGGGGGAGGCGTTACAGGACGTGTGAAGGGTGCTGCCCATGATGTATGGTGCGGGCACCAGACGGCTCTGCTTTTCTGAAGCGGAAAGCCTCCAGAAAACCCTCTCTACCATGTACCCGTCTGAACTTTTCCACCTGTGGGGTTTCAGTGCCTTGACCTGATTGTGCCCACTGGGATCTCCCTCCTTGTGTTGTAGGCAGGGACCTATGTGTGGCTGGCTACAGCGTGACTGATGCCGGGATTAATGGGATTAGATACGGGGCCTGAAGTTTGAACCTGACTGCATCGGATGACCTTTTGAACCGAGCAGATGGCCCTACTTCTTGTGCACCAGGGAGGCCGTGGTGGAGCCTGTTCCCCGGTGCCCTGGACTGAGTTGCTTGCAGAGCGTTGTTGAGAGAATTAGAGAAATGGGGACGGCCTCTCAGGGCACACAGTGTGTAGTCAGCCGGCCCTTCCCTTGGATAGTCTGATTTTACCATGAACTGCTGCTATTCCGGTTTTTTTTTATTATTGGCCTTCCTCCTTCTAACAGAGGCCGGATGTTTTAAATCATCATGCATAGGCTGTCTTCTGTATGGCCCGAGGCCTTCTGGCAAGCTGATGGAGAGCTCAATACATTAGGTGGTGAAATAATAGGTAAAAAAAAAATAGGAGAGGCTGAACTTGAGCTGTGAAGAGGGCTGGGGTCGGGGGGCTGGCCGGGTTTAGATGGGAGGAGTGGGCACTGGTGTGGGAGGGGCTGGCCGCTGTGATGTGGGGCTGGACCCAGGGGCTGGTGGCAACGTGTGAGGAGCCAGTGAGGCTGTTTTGTCAGAGTCTCTGAACCCCGAGGGCGGCCATGGTGGTACGGTACCTGGCATGGGGTGCAGAATGGGGGCCGTTGATGCCCTCCCCTGAATGGTGAGGGGGCTCGGATTAGGCTGGCACAGAGCCGCTCAGCCAGGGCAGGTTTGCCTCCTAGGGTACTTTTGGCGACATCTAGAGAGACATGCTGGATGGCTTCGGCTGGGGGAGGGGCGGGGTGCTGCTGGTGTCCAGTGGGTGGAGATCAGGGATGCTCCTGAGCCCCTTCCAGTGTGCAGGGCGGCTCCTGGTTGTTATGAGTGCTGCACCCAGAACTGCAGGGCTGGAAGGTTGTCAGGTCCTAGGAGACTTGGGGGACTCAGGGGGACGCTATCTGTACCCCTGGTGGCTCTTGTTTCCCTGGTGAGATGAGGGAGGGTCTTGGTGGGCCTGAGTTTCTTCTTAAATTGGAACAGGATGAAGACGGTTTAGGAATTCTCATAAGCTGAAGCTTAATCAAGTGCCATGAAGTGAAGATCATGATTTCAGGGCACTCAGGATGTATTAAGTCGATCAAGACCTTCAAAGAATTGCATTAAAGTGCTGATCCTCTTAAACTCTTGGCATGTTCTCATCTCTCCCTGTGTTATTCTTTCTGTCCTTTAACCTTGTGCTGTGCGGAATACTAAATGACCTCCTTTGGGGTATAGTTTGATACCTTACTTTTATGATATGAAGATTAATAAAATTAAAACTGCCTTAGTACTGATATAAAGAGCTTGAGTTTCATTTACTTTTATAATTATCTGCACTTAAAAAATCTTAATTCAGTATCTGTAAAAATAGGAAGACTTTTCACTAGAGAGGTAAAGGGAAGCATAAAGATTGATAGAATAAAAAAAAAGGCAACCCATTGCCCCATTATTGTGTATGTATATGTAGCTATGAGAGTTACATGATACATTTTGCTTTTTTTGAAATGCCCTGCCTGTAAAATTGGGACTTATAATTTATTTCCAGCAGAATTAAAGTCCTTTTTTTCCTCTTGCTTTTCTTTCTCCTTTTCTGAGTCAGATAAAAAGTGATTATTTGCTTCTGAGAATGTGTTGACTTCTGATTTATCTCTCATTTAAAGTTCTGCCTTAAGCTGAAGAGCTTAGACTTTATCCTGTTTGTGCAGGGAGGTGTGGCCAGCTTTTGAGTGAAAGGACAGGGACACGGCAAGGTCTGAGTCAGAAAGAGCCCTCGGAGTCTGGAAGCAGGGAGACAGGCTGGCTAGCCAGGGAGAGGCTGGTGAGAGAAGAGGATGAGGTCTGAGCCTGGGCCAGAGCCAGGGGATGGGAAGGAAACAGACAAGAGGGACAAGTCTCAGTGACCTCTTGGCTTCAGGGGCTGAGGAAGGGGTGGGAAGTCAGGAAAACACCCAGATTTCTGGCTTGCATGGGTAGAATCTTCTTTAAAAAAGAAGTGGGGGAAAATCCCTGTTTTGTACATGCTTTGATTGTTAATGTTGCTTTCTGGCTTTGGCTTTTCAAAAGTGAAAACGGTGTCATGTCTTGGGGCTAGATTGAGACCTTTCTTACTTTACTGTGAATTTTGGATTAAAAGGTGATGTCTGTGGAAAGAGGAGGATGCTTCTGCTGTTTAGGAAGTCCCTGTTGGTCTGTCTGCTGTGTGATTGGAACGCCAGATTCTGAGTCTCCAGGGGGATGGGAACCGGTCTTGACCTTCTGGTGCAGAGCACATAGCACACACAGTAGGCAGGCACCCAGCGTCTGCCTTTGATTTGAGGAGTGGCTGTCCGGACAAGTGGACGGTCAGAGAGAGTTTGAAAGGGGTCTTACACCTATTCCCAAATAAAAGCTAGCAGTAAGACTGGGGAGGTCCCGGGTGGTGTGTGGCATCCTGTGTCTGCCTCGTGGTCCCACGTGTGCAATGCTGTGGCAGGCGTGGAGCCCAGACGGCGTCTTGCGTGGCTGTCTCATGTTCTCTATTGTTTTTTCTCTTCTCCTGCGACCGGGCAGTGGTGAATGAGTAGCCCTTGCCTCTGACCCTGGGTTCGAATCCAGGTTCCGGCACTCCTGGTATTGCTCCTGGACGGGCTGCTTAGGGGTCTTCCACACGCACTGACTACTGACGATGCACACAAACTGCAGGTTCACGTTACACAGTGCGGCTTTGTGTTTGTTCCATCTTTAAACCATAAACTCATCTCTTTCTGGTCTTCGGTAGAAGCTTCTATGTTCTTTTGGACTCCTCCACTGTTTGGAGCCTCTGTCTGCTTGCCTGTGACACCAGAGAGCTAGACTGGGACCCCTGGAGATGTGGACCGTTTGGGTCCTGACGTTCCAGGTCTTTGTCATCACCCATCCTCCAAGCAGCCACACTCAGTCCCCTTCTGAAGCTATGTTCCTGCTGATACGTTTGCCCTTGTGTGGAAGTTGTTTTATCCCTGCATTATTTAAAAGTATCTTTCTCAAGAGCCTTTTCTGATTTATAAGTCAGAAATCCACCCCAAGTCAGGGAAACCGCAGAGCTTGAAGCATTTCAGGTCTTGTAAGTACAGCGCTGTGTCCCAGTTGGGAGGAGGGTGCAGGCCTGCAAGCAAGGAGTGGCTGAGTGTTTCCTGTTGCGGTCAGCTTTATCATGATGTGATTTACATGTAGTGAAATGTACCACCTTTAAGAGGACAATTCAGTGAACGCTGACAGATAGTCATGTAATCGTCACCACAATTACTATGTAAAACTTCTATCACCTCCCCAATAGTCTCCTCCTGTTTCAGACTAATGTATTGGTGGTTCTTGTAGCTTTTTTGTAGGTTCCTTAGCATTTTCTGCACAGATGATCGTGTCATCTGTGAATAACAAGTGTTACCTCCTTCCTTTACTGTTTGTCTTATTTTTTTCCTGCTTTACTGCACTCCTGGGTGCTCCAGTGCAACGTCAAGCTGTCATGGTGGGGCGGTGGGCATCTCTGCCTTGTTCCTGATCTTAAGGGGAAAGCGTTCATTCTTTCACTGTTGAAGCATGACGTAGCTGCAGGTGTCTTCTGTAAGCCCATTATCAGCTTTTCTTCTATTTCTGGTTTGCTGAGGATTTTCCGACATGAATGGGTGTTTAATTTTGTCAGATGCTTTTTCTGCATCGATTGAAATGACCGTATGGTTTTCCTTTTTTAGCTTGTTAAAAAGTGGTGAGTTCCATTACATTTTTAATGCTGTGACTACCCTTTGGTGTGGAAGCCTTATGTGTAGGGTAAGCACAGATTTTGTGTCATATTGGGATTTGAGGATTAGCTGCACTTCATTTTTTGATTGTTTTTCTCTTCCATTATGGTTTATTATAAGATATTGAATATAATTCTCTGCTATACAGTAGGACCTTGTTTATCTGTTCTGTATATGGTAGCTTGTGTATCTGCTAGTCCCTAACTTCATCCCCCTCCACTCCTTTCCCCTCTTTAGTAAACATAACTTTGTTTTTCTATGTCTCTGTCAGCATGTGTCCAGGAGCATATTTTATCAATATTAAGCAGCGATGTTGATACCGTAGAATTTGGGTTGAACTGTTGGCATGTAAAACATTCTTTACTTGCCTAATAGTTTTCAGTGAAAGGTTTCCTGGTAAGCCATCACCTATTGCTACTGTGTATGCTAAAATACAGTTTGATTATGAGTTCCTTATACACAGTTGGAGTTGGCTATATATATACATACTTGAAAATGAAACTGATTTAAGTAAGTGCTAATGCCTTCATAGGAAAGTGTCCCGTAATTTTCCCATTGTGGACACAGTCAACATTTACCTAGCACCTACATCATGCCAGACACCCTGCTAAAATACGGAAAGGGAGAAGAGAGAGAGGCCTCAAAGGATGAATTCAACAGGCACAAACAGGGTTGAGAGCTGGCGGACACAGGATTCCCTGGTGGCATGTGTTCGAGTCCAGATAAGTTTAACGTTTCAGGCCGCCTATTACACTGATCGAGAGCTTTGTTACTGGACAGACATGTGTGAATTTTAAGCCTGATTCTGCTGTTAGCTCTGTACTTCTGGGCAAGATGGTTTTTCTTGTTTAGCCCTAGTTTCTTTGTATGAAACAAAGGAGATGAAGGTACAGTGGATATTTCACAGGTGTTTAGTGTGTGTGTGTTTCTTGTCTTAGAAGTGAGGCTAGAGGTCTGTGCTCTGTGCTGGAATGAACGTTATTTTTTTGGCCAGACAGTAGTTATGGGTGTTCTGTTTGGACTGGGATCTCATGGGAGCCTGTTTCGGTGGTTTACAAATAAAATCTGCTCTGGCCTGGATCTTGGGAAGTGCAGGCTCAGTCCCTGGTTCAGACTGTCAAGTGCCCTTCCAGCATGCAACCCAGTGCCAGCGCATGGGTCAGGCCAGGTAAATATGTTTGCTGAATCAATGCACCAAGGTTTTACAGTAACCTCTGGACATCTGCGTTTCTAAGCTTTCCTTCTGGGAGGATCAGATCTTAGGAGGTTGGATGCTACAGATGGTGACCAGTCTGAGCTCTCTAGCATCTGTGTCCAGTATGGTGGTGTTGGGTGCTTGACGGTCTTATAACCTGACCTGGAATGAACATCTTGTGTTGAACAGAGCCTGGCTTCTATTTTCTGAGCCTTCTGTTTGAAGCCTTTGGAGAGAATAGCTGGTGGCTAGATCAGTGTTGGCCTTCCCCAGTGGCTCAGTGGTAAAGAATCTGCCTGCAGTGCAGGAGATGCGGGTTTGTTCCCTGGGTGGGGAAGATCCCCTGGAGGAGGGCATTGGCAACCCACTCCAGTATTCTTGCCTGGGAAATCTCATGGACTGAGGAGCCTGGCTGGCTGTAGTTCATGAGGTTACAAAGAGCTGGACATGACTTAGCAACTAACCAACAATAACAAAGATCATTGTTAGGAAAGGATCCAAAAGCCTGTGTCTCCTTGTAGTTCCAGGGTCGATTCAAAGAGAGAATTCACAGCTGATCACCATCTTATTATCTTTTTTTTTTCCTCCTGTTTCCTTTTCTGTTTCAACTTTTCTTTCTTTTCCTACCTCTTTTATGGAGGAGAATTGCCCTCTGCAGGGCAGCATGATATTGGGGAAGCAACTTTTGATTGTATAACGATTGTCAGATGAGACTTTACATGTATTCAGACCATTAGAATATGAGACCTTGGAGAGTATTAGTTGCTTGGATATAACTGAGGCCCAGTAACATAAAAATCAAATTTTTGCTCATACGAGATGCCTAAGTGGCCTTGTGTATTTTCTTTATTCTGGCTTACCGTCAGTAATGACTTAAAGTATAATGAGAAAAGGCATATGAGTTAATAAAAGTTTGTACTTTGACTTCCATCAGTAGGAATGTTTTGCCCCAGTGAGGCTTGAAAAATTCTACCATGCACATTTTTGTTCACAAATTATAATCACAGTTGGTAAAGGAACTCAGATGGAAAATATGACTAAATCAGAAAAGGAACTGTTGATTTTTTTTAAAAAGCATCTGCTTACTGTGTCATGCAGATGAATTATAATTAAAATACTTTCAAGATCTAGTTAGGTGGAAAACTCAAAGATATATTCTAGTTTTCAGGGAGGTAGGGCCCACTTGGAGAAATGAAAGCTCAAGTTTGTAGACAGTAATTGGAGACACAATGAATGGGTAGGTAGGTCACTCTGGTGTGTACTTATTCATTCCTTCACTTGTTCATTTACTCATCAAGCAATTTGATTGTATACTGTGCTAATTGCTGATAATTGTATAAACATGGATCTTGCAAGGCTCACAGTCTAGTTGTAAGGGACAGAAAGGTATAATCTGAAAATAATGTGGTAAAAATAGCCAGCAGACATTGTTCCCCCAAATGAAAAGTGGTCCATGTGTGTTAGTTTTTATGAAACATGTATATGAAGTTTGCTTTGGGGAATTAGTGGAAAATTCACATAAGTTTATCATTAAAGAATTTGAAGCTAATGAGACTTTACCAAGCCATTAAGATTAGGATTAAGAAAATTACTAGTTAATCAATGAATATAGTGAAGTTGCAGGATATAAAATTAATACCCAGAAATCCCTTGCTTTCCTCTACAATAACAATGAAAACCCAGAAAGAGAAGTTTTTATGAAACACTCCCATTCTCCACTGCAGCAAAAAGAATAAAATACCTAGGAATAGACCTGCCTACAGAGACAAAAGACCTGTATGCAGGAAACTATAAGACACTGATGAAAGAAATCAAAGATGACACAAACAGATGGGGAGAGACACCATGTTCTTGGATTGGTATTTTTCTCAGAACTAGAACAAAAAATTCACAATTTGTATGGAAACACAAAAGACCCCGAACAACCAAGGCAGTCTTGAGAAAGAAGAAGGAGCTGGGCTTCAAGTGGACACTTGACTGTGATGTAGAAGGTCAAGACAGGAAACATACAGGCCCAGGAAGGATGCTAGCTTCTACCTCTCGTTGCGGGTATGGCTGGGGCAGCTTCCTTTGTCTCGCAGTCTCAGACTGTAGGGCTTCCCTGTGGCTCAGATGGTAAAGAGTCTGTCTGCAGTGTGGGAGACCTGGCTTCAGTTCCTGCGTTGGGAAGATCCCCTGGAGAAGGAAATGGGAACCCACTCCAGTATCCTTGCCCGGAGCATCCCATGGATGGAGGAGCCTGGCGGGCTGCAGTCCTCAGGGTCACAAAGAGTCGGACATGTCTGACAGCTTCCCTTTCACTTTGACTGCAGACTGTCAGGAGGCTCAAGTGTCATAATGCGTGTTACATGTCTCTTCCAGTGTGCAGCTGTGGTCAGGATTCAGTACTTTGCTGGTGAATGATGTTATTATTGTTATTAATAGAGATTCTGGGAACTAGGGTTGATTTTCATACAAAGAGCAGGTATCCTCCTGGACAAAAGCTTCTGGTCTGAGAAAGCCTAGTACTGCCTCCGTTGGGGAGGATGTTTCTTCCTAGATCCTTTGATGACTCTGGGGTGGTTGTGCTGCTGCTGCTACTCCTTGATATCTTGGGTTGGGGGTGGTGGTACTGCCTGAACCAGAGCTGGCCTGCAGGACCAGCGTATCCTGGGCCTGCTCGGTCACTCACCATGCTCAGTGTGGAGCGTTCTGTAAACACAAGCCCTAAAAGATGAGCCATACATTTCTTGAAGTAACAGTTTCAGTTAACCTCCTGTAACACAGTTGCTACATCTTTTTGCACATGTTGCTCAAGTATCGCATCTTCCTGACTTCCTTGTCTGGACGCACCGCTCTCCCCTGTTGTGTCCTCCTGGGGAGCTGTGCACCAGCAGTGAGCAGAGAACACAGGAGGCCCCGCCCTGGGGAGCCCAGTGATGCTCTTGCTTTGCAGTTGTCTCTATCTGACGCGTCGTGTCCGCACGTATCACTTTCTGTGTCTAGTGCGGTGACTCTGGACCCTCCAAGGGTGCAGAGACTTTGTTTCTTGTTCTCTGATTTTTACTTATTTATTTTTGGCTCTGTGGGATCTTTGCTGCCGTGCATGAGTTTTCTCTAGCTGCCGGAGTGGAGGCTACTCTCTACTTGCGGTCCGCGGGCTTCCCATCGGCGGCTTCTCTTGCTGCAGAGCACCCGGGCTCTAGGAGCACAGGCTTCCGTTATTGTGGTGCATGAGCTTAGCTGCCCCGAGGCACTTGGGACCTTAATTCCCTGACCAGGAATTGAACATGTACCAGGCATTGGCTGGTGGATTCCTAACCACTGGACCCCCCGGGAAAAGTCCAGAGACTTCGTTTCTGTTTGCCGTCAGCTCCCTGGTGCTCTGAGCAAAGCTGGAGACATGACTGGGGTCGCAATAAATATTGATGGTTGGGGCCCAGTTGCAAGAAGAGTGAGCCCCACCTTTGACTCGCTGATAGAACTTATTAATACAAGTAGTGTGTGGAGGAGATGGTTATTTAAGTTTAGTGAAAGGACCACAGGGTTGTGTCCTGGGGCCAGGATGGAGCTCTGGACTGGGGGCTGTGGGTCTACTCCACAGAAACTGCTTGACTTTGGACAACACTTTCCATTTGTGAGCAAAAAAATTGGATGAGATTCTCTGTAAGTCTCTTCAGACTCACCCTCCCTGCTCATTTAGCATAGGCAGATCAAACCACCGTTCAAGGTACACATATCTTTTCAGTAACCCAGATGCTGCTGAGCAGCTGAGCGGTGTGAAACTTTTAATCCTTCAGCTGTATGTATGGTTTCATCCTGGGTCCAGAATTCTTTTAAAAAAGTGAAAATGCCTTCAATTCAGTAATCTTCAGTACTGTGTGCCTTCCTTGCTCCTCCATCCCCCGTGTTCTTGATCCTTCCTTTACATCCCAGTCATTCAGCCACCATGGCACCCCTGTGTGGGAAACGCTTGTCCCCGGGAAGGCCTGGTGTGCAAGTGCCATGTGCAGAACCGTCAGCCAGTGGGGGGTTTCATTGAGGAGACAGCTCTTTGCCTGGCAGCAGTTCCTCTGTTCTCGAGTTTTGATGGCACAGGCTGCAGGGGCTGGGTGTTGAGGAGGCAGCCGCTGGGAGCCTTGATGAGGCTGAAGTCTCTGCTGTCAGCTGGGGGAGACCTCCTTGTGCTTTGAGCTTCCCTCGTGGCTCAGATGGTAAAGAATCTGCCTACCATGCAAGAGACCTGGGTTCGATCCCTGGGTTGGGAAGATGCCCTGGAGAAGGGAATGGCTGCCCAGTCCAGAATTCTGGCCTGGAGAATTCCATGGACAGAGGAGCCTGGACAGGACTGAGTGACTTTCGCCACCACCTTATGCTCTGGGGGAGAGGCACTACCTCCGCACAGTTCCACATCACCAGGTGCCTCAGGTGAGCAGTCTCGGGTGGTCCCCTGTCCTCTGCTCGGTGATTGATGGTTTAGCCGTCTGCCTCCCTGATAGGATATCAGCCTCAGGGACCGTATTCCTCAGGTGCTGCTGTCGTCCTTTTTGATTCGTGTGCTTCTGTGGGTTTGCTGGCTGCCTCCCTGGTGGCTCAGACGGTAAAAGTGTCTGCCTGCAGTGCGGGAGACCCAGGTTTGATCCCTGGCTTGGGAAGATCCCCTGGAGAAGGACATGGCAACCCACTCCGGTGTTCTGGCCTGGAGAATCCCATGGATGGAAGAGCCTGGTGGGCTACAGTCCACGAGGTTGCAGAGAGTCGGACACAACTGAGCGACTTCACTTTCACTTTCTGTGAGAAGGGTCTTTAAGGGAGCGTGAGACAGCGGAAAGAGCCTGTAGGGCCCCTGGCGTTTGTGTTCCCTGGCTCAGAGCTTACCTCCCCTGCTCACTGCCTCGTGTGTTGTCCGTCTTAAAAGCTCAGCCTGGCCCTCAGCGTCCTCATTCTGCAGTTTGGGAATGGTGCTAAGCCACCTGTTAGATGAGGTGGCGTCCGAGAGCACACGGGCCAGCAGCAGGCATGGAGCAGGTGCTCGGGGCGCAGGCGCTGCCTCTGCTCCTGCCGCAGTGCCCGTCCTCGCCTGGCCTGTCTCCTCCTCACTGCATGCGGGAGTGTCCTCAGGTTAAAGCCTGGCGCTCAGCTGGACTGTTCCGGAAACTGTCCCTCTCTGTGTCTGGTCCCCCCTCCGCTCCACACAGACACATGGACACATGCTCACTCATACATACTCACTCACTCTCACACATACACACTCTCGCTCACACTCACTGTCTCTCTCACACACACACATTCACTCTCACACACACACTATCTCACGCACACGCACTCACTCACACACACATACAGTCTCTGACGCACACTGTCTCACACACATACACTAACTGTCACACACACACACACAAATGCAGTTTCTCACACACACTCACACACACACTGTCTCATACACACTTTCTCACACACACACAAACTCACACACTCACACACTCTCACACACACATGCAGTTTCTCACACACCCACACACATACTGTCTCATACACACTCACTTTCTCACACACAAAGTCTCTCACACATACTCTCACACACACATGCAGTTTCTCACACACTCACACACACACTGTCTCATACACACTCACTTTCTCACACACACATACTCATCCTTTCTCTCACACACACACACACACACACACACACACTCTCTCTCTCTCTCTCTCTCTCTCTCTCTCTCTCTCTCTGTCTATGATAACCTTTTTGTGACGTGTGCCCCAGCTCTTAGGCGCAGTCTTGCCCCACGCATCTAGGGGTCAGACACTTAGCAACCCCGGCCGCCTGAAACAGGTCCGCGAACCGGAAGTCAATAGAAGAGGCCTCGGCTCAGCCGCCCTGGAGTCCAGGCCGGCCGAGAGGGTGGAGGATGGCGGCTGAGGGCAGAGAGGACGCGGTGCGGGCGGGGCTGTGGCATGGTGCCCGGTAGCCCTGCTTCCCACATGGACTGTCCAGGTGTTACAGGCCAGGCGGTCTTTGGTGCTCCCAGTGAGCCTGAGCATTAAGCAGAATTGTGCTCCATTCTCTATTTAAGAAAACAGGACAATAGAAAATTTGTTTCTCTGCTATTTCCAACCAAGAAAAGTTTTTTTTTAAACTTTTTTTAGTTTTATAAGTTTATTTTTTGAACTTTTAAAGCTAAAACTTTGTTTATTAGTAAAAAAAAAAAAAACCTTTTTTTTGTGTGTGTAATTTTTTCCCCCTAGATAATCAATTTATGAGGTACTCTTAGTTTTCAAATATGAGGAAATGTTAGACCGTGGGCTGTGGCGTCACAGTCCAGGGTGTGACTCTTGATGACTTCTGCCACCTACTTGCTAGGTGACCCAGGGAGAGCTGATTGTTTGAGCCTCAGTTTCTTCTTCTCTGAAACACAGGTAATGCCTCTAGCTCAGAGGGTTCCCAGGAGAATTCGTGACCCACTGAGCAGAAGGCAGCAGTTGTGGGTGATTGGCAGGTATGGGAGTTTGCTCTGTTTCCCTGGCATTCACTGTTTCTAGCCATAACACCCACCCCAATGTCTACTAGTCAGTTACTCAGTGAATTTTCCTGGACCGTTTAACATGTAGGTTGTGTATTTCAGTTAGATTGGAAGTCCCTTATGGTCAGGGACCCTGAATCCAGGGATGAAGTTTGTGTTAAATAATGCTGTTCTTTTGATCTATCCACTCCCATGTGCAGAGGCCTAGACTCCTAGAATTTAAGTCTAGAAAAGACTGCATGCTAGCATTCCTGTGGACAGTGGCAAGTTTTCCGATGAGCCAGCCCAGGCCGGGGCTGAGAAGTTGACCGTTGGCCAAGGCCACACAGACAGTTAGTGGTGGAGCCAGGTTGGCCCCGGGGTGTCCTGTGTGACCCAGGTTTCTTCCCTCCTTATGGCCGATGGGGGCCTAATGCCTTGTTCTTATGCTGTGAGGTTTTGGGCTCAACATCCCGCTCTAAGAGCACCTTAAATGTAGAGTGACCCTGGCATGAACTTGGCCTGCACAGCAGGTCTGTGGCTTCACCCTGCCCCTTAACCCTCTCTCCGTCTACTCCATCTGTCCCCGGGTCTCCAAAGTGGGTGGCAGAGCTTTCTGCACGTAGCAATTTTCATGTCTGTGATGGTTGTAGGGTCTATAGGATTACATAGTTATGCACTTGAACCACACATTCAGGCTCGCCTTGTGCTCAGATGGGGAGGGGCTTGTGGGGATGTCGTGGGCTGTGTCTGCCACATGCACTCCCTGGGGGCCTGCCGGCAGTGTGCCCTAGAAGTGCCTTGCTGAGGTCATGGGGAGAACCCCTGGGAGGAAATTACAGGTGTCACGTGCTTGCCCACTGGGCCTTTGCGGGGTGGGGCAGCACCAGTGGGATCATGAGGTCCAGAGAGTGGACACTGCGGGTGTGCTGAGTCCTGCCGGCTGCCTGCCTCTGAGGGCCAAGTGGAATTGGCTGCTCTGCTCCTTCAGAGGAGGCCAGGACCTCCCCGGGGGCCCTGGTCACAGAGGAGGTGTCCTGGAAACCCCTCTGCCAACCTCTGGCTTCTCGTTTGGGCTGGTTCTGCGTGGGGTCTGTGAAGGGAATGTGGGCCCGACAGGCTGGGTGCCGTTGGGGAGGGAAGGCAGAAGCTGAGGGTCACACCCCAGGTACAGCTCCTCCCGTCTGTGCTGTTTCCTTATGGAGGAAATGCACTTCATTCCTGAGCCTCAGTTTCACTGTCTGTTGTTGGTCATTCGCTCAGTGTGTCCAGCTCATTGTGACCCCGTGGACTGCAGCACGCCAGGCTTCCCTGTACTTCACCATCTTCCAGAGTTTGCTCAAACTCATGTCCATTGAGTCGGTGATGCTGTCCAACCATCTCATCCTGTCTTCCCCTTCTGCTCCCGCCTTCAAACTTTCACTAGCTGTAAAATGAGGGAAGTAACACCTACATTAACTACCTCCAGGGTTGTTATGAAGCTGAAATGGTACACGTGGTCTCTTTCCTTGGGGCTGAACCTCCATCCATCCTCATCACTTCTAGCATTTAGCTTGCTGCCAGACACAAGTGGGCATTTAAGACTTGTTGACTAGCATTCTGTAACCTGCAGGGTATGCTGCACACACGGTGATTGTTCCTTGTAATTCAGCCTCTGGTATTTGACCACAGACTCTACAGTTGGTCAGGGGAAGGGGCAGGAAATGCCAAGCAGTCTCACTGCATCCTCGTTTCTAGAACCCTGGAGTCCTGGCAACTCCCAGTGCCACACACGACTCTGGGGATGTCAGGCCCGGGGCCCTGTGCAGCAGCCATGGTCTCAGTCTTAATCATTTTACACGCTTTAGAATGTGTGAAGTGTTACCCCATCCCACAGCTGGTCTGAAAGGATGTGTGGACATTGCCTGGTTCCCTGAGGAGAGATACAGCGTGGTGTGTTTTTGTTTAAACCGAGTCCACAAATAGCCACCAGACACAGTTGGAAAGCAGTAAGCTGTAGCTGAGAGATTAACCATGGAACCGGCAGGAAGGAAGGGTGACCTGACAGGACCACGGATGGGCCTGGGCTGAACTGAGGGACTTGAAGAACAGGAAGTGCGAGCCAGCATCTCTCATTTTCTCCTTTCCTTAATTTTTTTTTCCATTAATTAACCTGTCTAGTTCACCAAGTTTCTCTCATCAGTGTTTTGTAATGAGCCAGACTGTATGCTTGGCATGTACAGACAGGGAGACGTTTGCATGTGGCCTATAGAACACGGCCCTCAGGGAAGGGCTGGAAGGACAGCTGTCCCTGGTGTCAGACAGCCGGTAACACTCCCTGCTCAGATGCTGACCGGGGGTGCTGTTGCCTGTGGGCAGGGGAGCAGACAGATGCTTGAGGCCATAGTGTTGGAACGACATTGGAGTTCAGGTAATTGAGGAACCCGTGACCCTAGGAGTTGATCTTAAAGGCCTTTGGAAGGTACTTGAAGAACTGAGGCCTCATGCAGATGTGAGATTTATTAATACCTCCACCCCTAAGGTGACTGCTGGCTGACATCTCCATGTTGGTAGCTTGACCTTCTGATGAGTCGTACTGACACACACTTGACGTTTCTCCCTCTTTTGAGAAGTCCAAGCCAGGGAAATACATTTTTAGTTAAAAATTAAGGTTTGCTCTTACCAAGGATTTGTTTGTATGTTTGGGTTAGGATTGATTATTCACGGTATTAACGATCGATCTATTCTGTTGAGATCCTTGGGCAGGATTCTCAGTTACCCTGGAAAAATTAATCCATTATGTCAGGTGCTTTTGGCTTCCTTGGTAGCTCAGAGGGTTAAGTGTCTGCCTGCAGCGCAGGAGACCCGGGTTCGATCCCTGGGTTGGGAAGATGCCCTGGAGAAGGAAGTGGCAACCCACTCCAGTATCTGCCTGGAGAATCCCATGGACAGAGGAACTTGGTAGGCTACAGTCCACAGGGTCACAAAGAGTCGGACAGGACTGAGTGACTTCACTTCACCTCAGTTCAGGTGCATTTGAATGCACTTATAGTCCTTCCTTGGAAAGATGGAGAGCTGAAATGCAAACTGCTTTAAAGACAGCAGTTTCATTGACTCTTTAGTCTGGGACCTGAGAGGAGAAGTGACTTGTCTCCGGCCACAATGTGAATAGGTGACAGAGCCTGCCCGTGCTTTTTCCCAGCCATTGTGCCCACCCTTGGTTTGCACAATCCATCATTCCTGTCCCTGTAATAAATGTAGGCTGCTCAGTGTCTACTAGCAGAACATCTGTGGATGCTTGCAGCTTCTGCGGGTTTCTTGAGAAACAATATGCATTTTGTATCCTTGCTTTTTTGAGGGATAGTAAATACTTCGCATGTTAGCTTTAAAAGCAAATAGCATTCTGGTCCTAGAAATGTAAGATTCTACTTTTATATCATCTGGGATGGCAGCTGCAGTGGGTGTGTGTCCTGAGTGGGGTAGGTGGGGGGGTGAGTTGGAGGTGGAGAGGAGAATGAGGACTGACCGGGGGTCCTGCAGGCGGGAGGGGGCCTCTCCCCTGGGCTGTGGGAACCCGTCCCCTCCTCTCTCTCTGACTGTCGCTGGGGTTTAGTTTTCTTTGGATAGAGAACAAAGAAAGTAAAACGAATAGTCTGAAGCCCTTCCTTGGGGAGAAACACTCACATCCCCAGATGCTGAAAATAAACAGACTCTGAGACCCTCGGCTGCTGCCTCAGTCTGCTGAGAGCTGCTCTTGCCTTTGGCTGCCTGTCCCTGCTCCCAGGTCCAGCCGCATCCCGCCAGCTCGCTTGGCTCTGTGGCTGCCTCTTCCTGCCGAGCTGCTAGCTTCTCTGAAACCTCACCTTTCCGTCCTCCCTGACCTGGCCAGTCCCACGTTTTTGTCCAAGCCATGATCTCCACTCCACAGCTTCCCCCTGCTTCCTGTGTGAGAGGGTGCTGTCTAGGGCGGAGTGGTTCAGAGAGAGGAAGAAGGGGTGAGGCCCACTGTCCCCCGGTGGTCCTCCTCTCTGGTCCCAGCGTTGCTCCTGGCTGGGTTCAGTTTGTTTTCCGACGTGGTGGAAGCCGTCTTCCACTGTGTGTGTGTTTAGCAGAGTTTTCTGTTCTTTGGATGAACTCATCTGATGCCTTGTCTGTAAAGCCGCCCTGCCGTGTTCCAGGCTGAGGGTGCTGATGGTGAATTCCCTCTACACCTTCTTTTCAGCTCTCATACCCCTGAAGGGTTCTGCATGGTCCTGAGATTAAACGGAGCAGGGAGCAGGGGGCCTCTGGTCTCGATCCACCTATAGGCTTCCTGGTGCCAGAAGCCCCATTTGGAGCGCCATGGCTGTGGGCAGGCTTGATGCCCTCATGCCCCGGGTACCTCAGCTTCACCCCTTATACAAGCGTCTGCCCAGTGTTTGTACAAGCTCTGTCCATCACTCCTTAAGACGACCACCCCTAGGTTCTGAGGTGGAGCACCCTGGGGAACAAGCCCATCCAGACCCCAGCTGTGAGTGCAGGGTCTTGGGGTCTAGGTATCCTCCATGCCATCTGGGGTGTGGCATGGACTCCCGGTAGTTAGCCCCCTTGGCCCCGTTGCTCTTACCCTAAGGGGACCGAGGCCAGGTCTCCCAAAGCAGCCACCAGGCCCTGTGCAGCCCTGGGTCTGTCCCAGCAGTGACCAGCCACTGGGCTGTGCAACAGGAGTCCATCGAGCATGTGGACTGATTTGCATTTTCACCTCCTTTCCCCCCCGGGAAAACTCCCGCTGCTGCGAGGGTGGCTCTGTATGTGGCAGGTATCTCTGGGGCCTCAACAAGCTGGCTGGTTCCTTTCTTCCTCCTTCTGGGTTTCCCTCCTCCCTCCTTCCTGCCTCATCACAGGGCAGGGTGCCAGGCCTTTGGGATGGGAAACAAGAACCGAGAAGTGGAAGATCAAGACACGGCCAGATAGCAGTCCTCTCTCTGAGCTTCGCATGGAAAAGCCCGGAGTCGATGCTGGAACTAGGCAAGCCCGTCACCTGCCTTCAGGCCCCACCTACCCCTCCTCGGCTCTTGGAAGATTCTGGAACCCCAGACTGGTTATACCCATGGTCTGGGCAGGTGTGCCCCTGCACCTGGATGAGCTTAGAGGAAGGGGCTTAAAATGAAGCCCAGGGAGCAGGGTGCAAGAGCGATGATTTCCCAGCGTTAGGAAAGGTGCGTGTAGAAGCTTGCTAAGCTCCCCTGTGCTTCTTGTCTGCACATGGGCCTGGAAACAAAATGACATCTCCAGTCCCCCCTGCCCCGTTTGCGTTACCAGCCTGGCATTTGTGTGGCCTGCTCCTGTGCCCCCAGGCTGACCTCACTCGCAGCCTCCCCTGCTGCTTTTTCTGCATGGCCAGGCCTGCGGTGCCGGGTCCACACCTGTTCCCCACCCCACTTCCTGCAGGGGTGTGCTAGCACCTTCTGGGATAAGGTCCCTTCTGTTGTGAGCAGAGCATTGTGGGAGGTGTTGGGGGACCCAGGCCAGGCTCTCCCCCTATCCCTCATCTGTCTGGGAATAGGGCACCAGGGCCAGGTGCCTTTCTTTGCTTCTGGTGGATTGTAGCTCTCTTTCCAAAATTCGCCTTTCCCTTTTAGCTCCTCATATCTCCCAGAACCTACCCCCCAGTAAAAATCAGGATGGGGAGCACTTTTATAAAGCTGGGTTCACAGCATCTGTTTCTGTTTCTCTGCATTAGTGATTCTGATAAGGCCTGTGTTGGGGGCTGGCTTTCCAGGGAGAGGGTCCATGGGGAGCCTGTGGATACTCGGTCCTTCAGCCTTACATGCCTCAGGGCTCTTCTTTGTTATCCCAGGTCTTTGTACGTGGTCTGTGTTCTTCTCCACTTCATGGCTTCAGTTGTATGACCCAGTTGGCATCAGTCATCCTAACAAGTCTAGACTTGGATCCTAGGAGGGCCCTGTCGTGTGTGAGGTTACCCCACTAGCTGGGCCTTTGTGGCTCTTTCCCATTTTTTCTCAGTAACATCTACACCCTTAAATCTAAATCCCTGAACACAGTCTAATTTTTTCTATCTAAAACTTTTTAATGGTATTATATTGCACGTTTACTTTTGCAAATTGCTTCTTTAGTATTTCTGTGAATTTTCATTTGTGTTCTGTGTGGGCAAAGTTTGCTCGTTTCCATCACTGTGTAGCATTCTGTTATATGTATCTACGACAGTTCATCCATTTTCCCATTGATAGATGTTTGGTTTGCCCAGTCTTCAGCTCCTTGGAAGCGTGCCATGAACATCTTTGTACGTATCTTCCAATGCAGATATTCACATACTATGAGTAACTTTGATTTTATTAGGCAGCACCAAAGTTCGACCTTCTGGTTTGTCCCCATGCACACGTTGCACACAGCTGGGATCCAGCTTGGCCATTTATTTGATCTTCATTCTTCGTGACACCTGCTCTTCTCCTGGCCTCTGCTTTATTCCCAGGAGGAGGGCAATCCATCATGCTCTCACTTTAAACTGAGCCTGCAGGCCACAGTGCATTTCTGTGCTTCCCCAAAGGCTTCTGGAAATATTTGACACTGTCATTAATGTTCTCTGTGACTTCAGAAGTCAGGTCAAACGTGCGATGAGGCAAAGCCACCATCTCGATGTCTGTACAACCCTTTCCTGGCAAAGCTATCCTTAGGGCACAGGGCTGCGCATTGTTTTGTTTTGCTATTTGGTCTTCTGTCCTTCAAATCTGTCATTTCCTCTCCAGTTGGTCCTTCTTGAAAGGACTGAGGGGACAGGAGATGAGTCAGGCTTGGATCGCGGCCTGAATGGGGAGGCCTGTGGTCCGCGGTCCTCCAGGGCAGCATCTCTGGTTTCCAACAATAGGCCAGGCCATCGCCACCCTTGCTGGCTCCAGTTGTGGCCTTAGAGGGAGCTGGGGATGAAGCTGGCCCTCCAGGTCAGGGCAGGAGCAGCAGGGAGCCTGGCGGTGCTGGAGAAACGTTTCTGTGGATCTACAGATCAGGGGTCAGCAGAGTTTATCTGCAAAGGGCCAGATAGTAAATATTTCAGGCTTTTTAGCCCCAGAGGCAAAATTGAGGAAACTGTGTACATTCTTAGATAATAAGAGATAAAATAAATTTCCACAAAATTTTTTTATTAATCAAAATCAAAATAAAATAATGATGATGAAGTATAGTTCTTTTGGTTTTGTTGTCGCTGTTCAGTCTCTGAGTCGCATCCGACTCTTTGTGACCCCCTGAACTGCAGCATGCAGACTCCCTTGTCCTTCACTATCTCCTGGAGTTTACTCAGGTTCATGTCCATTGAGTTGCTGATGCTATCTAATCATCTCATTCTCTGCCATCCTCTTTTCTTTTTGCCTTCAGTCTTTCCCAGCATCAGTCTTTTTCCAGTGAATTGGTTCTTTGCATCAAGTGGCCAAGGTATTGGAGCTTCAGCTTCAACATCAGCCCTTCCCATGAATATTCAGGGTTGATTTCCTTTAGGATTGACTAGTTTGATCTCCTTGCTGTCCAAGGGATGCTTAACTTCAGCACCGCAGTTTGAAAGCGTCATTTCTTCGGTGCTCAGCCTTCTTTATTGTTTTTTGGTAATACAGGTCTACTAATGAGAAGAGTGGAATTCCTTCTGGGAGGATGACATTTCTCTCTTTCACTTTTTTTTTTCCTTACTTATTTGTTTAATTGAAGTATAGTTGATGTATGAACCTTTCTTTTAATGGGGGTTCAAAGTGAATATCCCGCATCACCCCATCATCACATAGATTGGACAGATCTTTGGCTCATAGCCACCTGTAAACAGACTGAGGGGCGGACATGCCTGTTGACCCTAGATGCCCGAGGCTCGCCTCAGGCAGCCTTGAAGTGTGGTCCCACAGTCCAGCATCAGGACAAGGGTGCCTTTGTGCCAGAATGGAGGTCCCCATAGAGCCCTGGGAACAGGCATGTCCCATGGTGATGTTGGTGCCAAGCTCACCGAGGGAAGAGGGCATGGGCCCCTAAGTGCTCCCAGTGTTATATGGGGCAGCCCTGGAAGGTGGCACACAGAGGGACCCGCAGAGAAGAGGAGAAGCATCGAGGGCAACCTGCTTGGAAATGGTCTCTGGTCCACGGCCGGAACTCCACAGAAAAGGGAACGAGGCTGAGGAGTTGACTCTGTAATTTTACTCTAAATATTCGTCTGTGGCTGGTGGCTGCCATCCTGGACAGCACGGGTCTGAAAAGAAGTGTGTGCGTCCACCCAGGAAGATGTCCTTTCCCACGTTGCACACAGCCCTGGACCAACCGTGGACTCAGAAGAGAGCTGCTTCCGTGAATAAATAAGAACGTTGGCTATTAATATAACAGTTTAGGGGATCAAAAGAGAAGCCTTAAAAGTGCTTGTGGACAGTTGTTTATTTTCCTCCGAAATATCTGAGACACATCCCCACAGCCTTGTTTATGTGATAAATTTACTCTGTGAAATTTGCTTTATAAACTAAAGGCAGCTGTGGTCCGGCTCCTTAGAATTAATGAGCTTTGGCCAGACGTAGGCTGTTGCACGATGGCTGCTTAGGGCTGTATTGTCTATTATATTTTTGCTTGTTTATAGTTTTTACTTGCAAATTCTGGTTGTAATTACAGCTTTTTTTCCCTCTTTGCCTGAGCTCACATAGATTTTAGAGAGGGTAGAGTGTGGGTGAGGGTGTGATCTGGTTAGAAATCTCAGCCCAGTTGGTAGAAGCTTTTGGTTCCTTGAAACTCTCAAATTTTTATTATTTTTGTTCTAAGATTCCTGTGCTGTTTTTATATATAAATGACAGAGGCTTTTTCCAGCACTCAAGTCTTCATCACTTGAACTTCTGACCAAGTTCAACCTTAATTATCTGTAAATATGCACTATAATGAGGGGTGTGTTTTTGAGTGGGGCGGTAATTGCATTTCCCTCTTGTAATTTTAATTAAAAATTACCTCTACCGCCCACCTCACCTTTGCTTCCAGGCTCTTCCTAACAGACTGGAAAAGCAGCTGTTACTGCTTATCTGCTCTTTTCTGAGTTCAGGAAACAGCATGGCCCTTTAATGACAAGGTGAGGATTCCATGGGGCGGCATATTTTTATAAGACTTTGAATGATCAGGGAGGGGTGTGTCCCACACTATAACCTGGGAGGAGAATGTCAGAGTTTAACCTTGTGATAAAGCGGGTTTCCTCTGCTGTCGGCCTTTCACACTGAAGTTCCCATTTTTCTCAGTGTGATCGAGCCAAAGCCTTTGTGGACAGATTACTCTCTCGGAGGACCAGCAGCTGGAGAGTTGAAGCCTGGTTGAGAGTAGATCTCGGTGGCCACTCGCAGACCTTTCCAGCGTGTCTGCTGCCCTGCCTCGACCTTCCCACTGTGGGACCCAGCTGGTCCCCAACTTTGGGTGGGCTTTCCCTGAATCCACTCCATGCCCAGATCCATGTTCTCCCTGGGTCTGCTCTCCTCCCTCTGCCCTCTGCCAAGACTTCAGTGGCTGCTCCTTGTCTTCCTTAGAGGAGAACACTAAAGAAACAGTATAATTAGTTTTATTTATATTTTACTTAACCTACTGTGTCCAAAACAGCATCACTTTAAGGTGTGCCATGAACCACATTTCCATGCTCAGCAGACACTTGGTAGGTACCCTACAAGACAGCATCCATATTGAGGCAGAGCTAGTCAAGTAGAAAAACAGGTCAAGCTCAATCCTGGACCCCTGGCTGTGGTCACAGTTAATTTGTATTTATTTCAGGCATTGAGTTGCTAGATTATAAACTCCATGAAGGCAGGGGCAGGTCCTGTTCTGTGCGTCATCGTATCTGTATAATGTAGCTCATATTCAGCTCATGGTAGGTACTCAGTAAATCTTCAGTTCAGTCGCTCAGTCATGTCTGACTCTTTGCAACCCCAAGGACTACAGCATGCCAGGCCTCCCTGTCCATCACCAACTCTTGGACCTTGCTCAAACTCATGTTCATTGAGTTGGTGATTCCATCCAACATTTCATCCTCTGTCGTCCCCTTCACCTCCCACCTTTAATCTTTCCCAGCATCAGGGTCTTTTCCAATGAGTCATTTCTTAAGCATAGAACTCAGTAGGAGAAGCTATGAGGAGCACCCAGGTAACCCATCCAAGAAGACTTTGAGGAGGAAGAGGTACCTCTAAACCAAGCCAGATTCAGTGTGGAAGCTGAGGGTCACGAGGAGGAAGGGAGAGTGTTCTGGGTGGTCGGGGGAGGAGGTAGGTGTACAGTATTTGGAAGCCAAGAGAAGGTAGCAGGTTGATGGGAGGAGCTTCATTAGTTCATTGTAACGGAAGTTCAGGGTGCAGGTTCATCAAGCTTTGCTGAAGAGCCGAGAGGTTGTCCTAGGACCTCCTGGGCAGGGAGCGGTCCCTCCGACTCTTGTGAGTTTCTCTCTTCTGGGAAGAATGTTTCTAATCTTCACAGCTCCTACCACGCAGGAGGGGCTTAGTATGATTACTGGCTGACTTACAGTGTTTCCATATAGTCTGACCAGGCTGCTGTTGAGTCTACTGCTGTCTGTGGGAAGCTTTAGAAAGAGGAGCAGGTTTTATTATTTGAAGGTAAGTCAGACTCTTTACACACTTTTCTACACAGTGCAGTGGTAAAGAATCCACCTGCCAAGGCAGGAGACACGAGTTCCTTCCCTGGGTGGGAAAGATCCCCTGGCAGAGGTCATGGCACCCCACTCCAGTATTCTTACTTGGAGAATCCCAGGGACAGAGGAGCCTGGCAGGCTACCGTACCTGCCGTTGCAAAGAGCTGGACGTGACTAAGCATGCAGGCACAACAGATTCTTTTCTAGTGATTCCAGAGTCTGGGTAGGACCAAATTCTCTCGAGACGCTGGGTGAGATGTTGAGTAGAACAGATGTGTTTTTCAGTAGTGGCCCCTTGTGGGGATTGGGCCCTTCTGGAGCTTTTGATGCCTGTACTGAACTTGTGTCTTTGTATGTGAGAGCCGTGTTCTCTGACACATCATTGTCCAAGCTTCTGGAAGGACAGTTTCTGACACAGCCCTGAGCAAACCCTTCTTCTTGCTGGCCCTGGGGACCCTGGGAGTTGGTGCATGCGTGGACAGTAAAAATTGATGAGATTTTGTGAGAAAGAGAGTTCAGTAGTGATTTTCATGGGTTATTGGCTGTTTCCAAATCTCTTTTTATATCTCAAGGGAAAGTCAGGAATGGATTAGAGATGACCTCCTAGGAAAATAAAAGCTAATTCTCTATAATTATGTTTACTGTCTTATATTAGTCCCTACCTACTCTTTCCTACAAAATATTGGAAAACAATGCTTTTTTATCGCATCCTTTCTTTGTATTTAACCACTGTCAAATATCTGGTGCCTTGGGATCATTTTTCTGTGTAAAATTGTTAGCAGCAGTCACATTTGTTTTTAGCGTCCGGCCAAAAATAGTCATTGCTGTGTTAGAACTAGGACTTACGAAGCAGGTATTGAAAAGGGCTTCCCCAATGGCTCAGTGGTAAAGAATCCACCTTCCAAGCAGGAGATGTGGGCTCAGTCCCTGGTCAGGAAGACCCCTGGAAAAGGGAATGGCTACCCAATCCAATATTCGTACCTGAAGAATCCTATGGACAGAGGAGCCTGGTGGGCTACAGTCCATGGGGTCTCAGTAGTCGGACATGACTGAGCAACTGAGCTCACATTGAAAATGGATTCAAGAGGAGATTCAGGAAGCACAGACGTCCAGAATCTGTCTCTCTGGGCAGAGGTGTGCTCTGTGTAAGGTGATCCGTCATTGTACTTTTTCGATCAAACTCAAAATGAGTAACAAGTACTGTTATTGATTATCTATTGTATACCAGATATTAGGCTGGCTATTTCCCTGCAGGTGTGTGTTTAGTTTTCACGAAAGTCCTGTGTTTGGTGTCCCTGTCCTGGTTTACAAATGCTTTTTCTCTCCCATCCCAACAAAAAGTGACACCCCTTGCTCTTCTGTAGAGTTTCACTGGAATAAAAGGACATTTTACCCCTGTGTCTTTTGTGATTAAAACTCCAGGTATGATTAGTTATTGGACAAATATTATTTGAACCCTTACTATGTGCTAGGCATCGTATGAGCTGTATATACCTATGGTATATACAGGCCCCGGCAGACTGGCATGTCACCAGGCCTGGCTGGTTCACAGGGATAAACTGAGGGTTGGTGGAAGCAAAGTTGCTCCAGGCTGACTGACTACACTGCAGGAGGCCAGTCTCCAGCCAGCACAGCGATCAGAGACAACTCGGGCGTGGCAAGGCGGTGGCTTTTAGGGACCATCTGCCTCCCCACCGCACTCAGCCCTGGTCCCAGGGAGGTGGCCCCAGACTGGCCTCCTCGTGGCTCTCGTATAGCTGTTCTCTTTAGCTGTGCTCTAAGCTCAAGCGTGTGTTAATAAGTACATTTTCTGTACTTTAGGCCTTGGATGTGGACCGGATGGTTCTCTACAAAATGAAGAAATCCGTGAAAGCGATAAATGCCTCTGGGCTGGGTGAGTATGTGTTCTTTTCTAGTTTTCTTTGTGGACAATTTTGTATTCGCAGTCCGGATCCATAAGGTTAATTACCGTTAGTGAATAATCAACCAGACTTCTTTTTCTGGGTGTGCAAATTAGAGAGGTGAGTTGGGGTGTGTCATTCTTAGGCACATGTGTGTTTCTTGTCCTCTGAAGTGCAGTTGAGTTTGCCGTGATCACCCTGTGTGCACAGCTTTGTCAGACTGGCTGGGGGTGGACTCACTTCTGCCTCTGTTGTTAGGTTTGTGCTGTTTATTAATTACGCCAGATGCCCTTTCCATTTTCTCTCTTACCTGTCTTGTCTGGAAAAAAAATAAATAAAAAAGCATAATCAACTAATTTGATTGTAGTAATATGTGATCTAGACTTCATTAAATGTTAAAAACAAAAAAACATGGAACGTGGCCGATCTGCTCCCTGCACAAGACCTTACAAATTATAGAAAGTGCTTTTAAAGTCATTCAGTGACTGTGAAGTTTGACTCAGAAAGAAGATGGCAGCCTTGGGGGACCAGGCAGGAATCCTGAGGAGGTTGGAGCAGGGCTGATGGTGGGCAGAGAGAAAGGCTGGCTGGTGGGAGACAAACACTGCTGCTGAGGGAGGCAGGTGCCCCCGGGGTGCCTGCAAACGGTGGCCTGGGAGGGGAGGGGCCCTTCACCGTCGGGGCCCCTCCCTCCAAGGAAGACGGTGACTGGAGCAGAGGCAGGGAGTGCTGCTGGTGGTGTGGTGTCAGGAGGAGGGCTGTGAGACCTGGAAGCGCAGGTCCCATGTGACACCCCCAGCCCCCAGCTCAAGTGCAGATGACCCTCGCGTGTCCCACGTGACACCCCCTGTCCCCTAGCTCAAATGCAGGTGATCCTCACGGGTCCCATGTAACAGCCCCTTCCCCAAGCTCAAATGCAGGTGACCCTCACGGGTCCCATGTAACAGCCTCGTTCTTCAGCTCAAATGCAGGTGACCCTTGCCTGTCCCACGTGACACCCCTGTCCCCCAGCTCAAGTGCAAGTGATCCTCACGGGTCCCATGTAACAGCCCCGTCCCTCAGCTCAAATATAGGGACCCTTGCACAATGCTGATTTGAACTGTGAAGGTCTACCTACATGGGGATATTTTTCACTAGCAGATTCGAATAAGGTCCATGGTTGGTTGAATCTGAGTATATGGAGGAACTGTGGATATAGAGGGCTGGCTTTAAATTATACCCTGATTAATCCCCACCTTATTCAAGAGTCACCTGTAAAACAGACTTAGAACAACCTTATGGTTACCAGAGGGGGCAGATGGGGGAAAGAGACGGGGAGTTCGGGACGGACATGTACACACTGCCATAAAGACATTAAAAAGGAGTCCCCTGTCATGTGAGCACAGCTCTATTAGCTGCTCTGTCTCTCCTCCAGGGAGGGCTGTGCAGACCAAGACAGTGAAGAATAGTAGATTTCAGCTACAAAGATGATACTGCAGCTGAGAATAGCCAAGTATATTTAGGAACAGATTTAACAAAAGATACGTAAGAAACTGACACTGAAAACTACAAAACGCTGCTGACAGAAACTAGAGAAGACCTAAATAAATGAAGAGGTGTGTGGTGTGTGTGGGGGTTGGAAGAGAATATTGTTAAGATGTCATTGCTTCCCAGATTGATGTTACTATTCAACACGATTCTAATCACAGCGTCAGCAGGGGAACTGACAAGCTGATTCTAAAATTTAACAAATGCTGCCAAAGCAGCCGAATCTCTGCATGGGAACAAGGGAGCCATGACCCTCTCCCATCCCTTACACAAAATATTAATTTGAAACGGATCACAGATTTAAGTATAAAAGCTAAACCTACAAAACTTCTTGAAGAACACAGGAGGATATCTTTGCACCCCGGAGTAGGCAAAAGTGTCTTGGGTAGGGCAAAGAAAGCTATAAACAAAGAAGAAAAAAACGGATATACTTCATCAAAATGAAAATCTAACTTACTCAGATAATATCAAGAATAGCCTAACAGTTGAAGAGAAGCTGAAAATCTCATACTTGAAGAAACAGATTTAATAAGGCAATCAAAGCAAGACTTTTCAGTAAGAGTGAATGATTGGATTCTTCAAGGGGCTAGAGAGGTTATTAAATTATTGAAATGGGCAAGTACTAGTGGAAAAGAACTGATAAAAGGCTTGGAGATTTTTTTTAAAGCAACTTGTTGAAATGAAAACTAAAATTTGATAAATGGCAAGCTATACACATAGGAAGATGGAATTAGTGGGGCCCCATGTTATGTGAACACAAGGAGCTGAACAGATGGATACTGTGAAATAAAAAGAGCCAATGAGAACAGATTCAAAAGAGTCAATGTTAGCATCCACCTAAAAGGAGCTCCAAAGGAGGGAAAAGAGAGTAGAAAGGGTAGAATTTGTTTTTCACTGATAGCTGGAAAAAACGTCCCTGTAACTAAAGAAAGATTTCAGATCTCAGATTTAGAGAGTCCACTAAATTCTCAGGGAAACAAATTTTATATAAATGTGTGTGTACTAATATCCGCATGTACATATATGTACGGGAGGATATGTGTGCATATCTCAAGACTTGATGTCCTGTTGTGACATCAAGGATAAAGGGAAAATTAAAAATTTACCAAGATGGGGACAGCAGCTTATCCATAGGAGAAAATATTTGTTGAGGAAAATAGGTAAAAAATGAATGTTGCAGAGTTTTTACTTTATAGATATTTCTCCTCCCTTTATTTTGCATACTTTATATGTTGTAATTATATTGATGTTAAGATGATTCATAGGGTCGCAAAGAGTCGGACACGACTGAGCGACTGAACTGAACTGAATTGTTTACGACAAGTGCCAAATGAATGTGAAATAAGTTTAGGAAAGCCAAGAAGAGCTGGGAGTTAGGTTCCCCCTGAGCTGGTCCCCCACTAAACTGGAAAGCTTTTGGGGCCCGGAGTTTGTGGCATGGGCTGCTGTGCTCTGCAGCAAGCACTCAGCGTCTTTTAACCCTAGCTTCCTTGCCTCTGAAATAGTACATTTAGGTTCTGATGCAGATCAGTGGTTCTCAGCTGGAGTGATTTGCCACCATCAACACAACACACACACACTGACAACTGAAAATGTGTGTGTGTGTGTGTGTGTTTCGTGCATGCACACTCACTACTGGTAACCTAATGTTAGAGGCCAGGGATGCTGCTGAAGGTCTTGTGACACATAGGACAGCCCCCGGCAAAGAATCATCTGGTCCCAAATGTCAGTAATGCAAGCTTGAGAAACCCCTGCCTAGATCCTCAGTCCTCTACAGCTCTCTTTTAAAATTTATTTTATTGAAGTATGGTTGATTAACAATGTTGTGTTAAATTCTGTGCAGCAAAGTGATTCAGGTATACATAAATACACATTCTTTTCCATGTTTTTTTCCATTATGGTTTATCACAGGATATTGAATGTAGTTTTCCCTGTGCTATACATAGTGGGACCTTGTTGTTTATCCTCGACAGCTTTTTTTTTTTTTTATAGGTAAAAAATGAATGTTGCAGAGTTTTTACTTTATAGATATTTCTCCTCCCTTTATTTTGCATACTTTATATGTTGTAATTATATTGATGTTAAGATGATTCATAGGGTCGCAAAGAGTCGGACACGACTGAGCGACTGAACTGAACTGAATTGTTTACGACAAGTGCCAAATGAATGTGAAATAAGTTTAGGAAAGCCAAGAAGAGCTGGGAGTTAGGTTCCCCCTGAGCTGGTCCCCCACTAAACTGGAAAGCTTTTGGGGCCCGGAGTTTGTGGCATGGGCTGCTGTGCTCTGCAGCAAGCACTCAGCGTCTTTTAACCCTAGCTTCCTTGCCTCTGAAATAGTACATTTAGGTTCTGATGCAGATCAGTGGTTCTCAGCTGGAGTGATTTGCCACCATCAACACAACACACACACACTGACAACTGAAGAATGTGTGTGTGTGTGTGTGTGTTTCGTGCATGCACACTCACTACTGGTAACCTAATGTTAGAGGCCAGGGATGCTGCTGAAGGTCTTGTGACACATAGGACAGCCCCCGGCAAAGAATTATCTGGTCCCAAATGTCAGTAATGCAAGCTTGAGAAACCCCTGCCTAGATCCTCAGTCCTCTACAGCTCTCTTTTAAAATTTATTTTATTGAAGTATGGTTGATTAACAATGTTGTGTTAAATTCTGTGCAGCAAAGTGATTCAGGTATACATAAATACACATTCTTTTCCATGTTTTTTTCCATTATGGTTTATCACAGGATATTGAATGTAGTTTTCCCTGTGCTATACATAGTGGGACCTTGTTGTTTATCCTCGACAGCTTTTTTTTTTTTTTAGAAAGATGGTAATGATAACCCTGTATGTGAGACAGCAAAAGAGACACAGATGCAGGCTTTTGGACTCTGTGAGAGAGGGAAAGGGTGTGATGATTTGGGAGAATGGCATTAAAACATGTATAATATCATATATGAAACAAATTGTCAGTCCAGGTTCGATGCATGATACTGGATGCTTGGGGCTGGTGCACTGAGGAGGCAGGGGGGTTCAGGATGGGGAACACGTGTACACCTGTGGTGGATTCATGTTGATGTATGGCAAAACCAATACAATATTGTAAAGTAATTAACCTCCAAAAAACCCCCACAAAAAACGAGCAACAAAAGAAAAACAAAACCACCACCATGCTTAGCTTGCCAGTATGTAGATGTTACCTGATTAACTGACAACCGCTGATTTTATGAAAGAAGGAAGTGGAGTTTTCAGTGACTAACACCTCACTAGAAGTAAACATGTTGGGAAATTTTTATGAATTTCTTTTCCTATTAAAAGTAAACGTCAGAGACAAGAGTATAAAGCTTCCTACACTTGCTAGAGCCCTGATGTTTGCTGAAACAAGAGTTTTTCAATACCCAAAAAGGTGATCACCCTTCCCTAAAAAAGCATTTTTCCTGGTTAAAGTGAGGGGTAACAGAATAATGATTGTCTTATGTTTTTGAACGTTTCTGTGTACCTTGGTGTTCTATATCTTTATACTCTTTGCAACACATGGTCCTCGTTTCACAAAGAAGACGCTGAGGGCAAAGGTTGCTGGCATTCTCTGGATGCTTCTGGAACTCAGCCTCCTGCTGGCAGGGCTGTGGTCAGTGGCCCCTCTGCTGCGAGGCTGCCACTGCTGACCCTGGCAGGCTGTCTTCCAGACGTCGAGAAACCGCTAAGAGACGGATGTCAATTTCTTTGACAAACAGCAGATTGCAAAAACTATCTTAAGAGATTTTTTAAAAAATTGTGTTCGTGTATAAGCATTTGCGTTAATCATTTAAAGCTTGTGTAAAAGGGATATTTCATAGTCTGATCAAGTTCAAAAATGACCTTGAAGTCCTGCACTGAGAAGTTGTTCTGATCAGAAATAACGTGAAGTCTGCGTGGCTGCTGCCCACTTCGAGGAAGGACTTGCCGTGGCTCCCAAGGCTGGCCTGGGGCCTGGCAGGGCAGCTTTTCAGCAAACGAGCATTAGGAGGGGAAGGTGTGTGAAGCTGCCTGTATGAATTGAACACCACTGGTAGCTGATCCGCCTTTCCGACCTGTACTGCGGAACACATGCCTTAAACCTAGTGAGCTACCCGCAACCTCCCAGAGTCATTTTCTGAAACACGACTCGGTGATGTCGCTTCTGTGCTCACAACTCTGCAGTGTTTCTTGGTTGTCCACATTGGTGGTCGTGAAGTTCCAAAGCTTGAGAGAAATGAGGAAGGACATGCTTCTGTGGACTCCAAACATTTTAGGGAAATTGCACCAAAGCACGGGTGACAGGTTTCTCTTCCTGCGAAACTGGCCAAAAACGGTAACATGCTAGAGTGGATTGTGAGAGGGAACTGGTCTTAACCTTTTCCAAATTCATTTGCCTGTGAAACTGCCGCTGCCTCCCTGAACCTGCCCCCACCTCGAGCCTCAGCCCAGTCAACAGGGCAGGAGACCAGATGCGATCCCAGTTCCTGGCTTCCCCTGGTCCCTGGATACCTGTGCAGAGTCCCTCCCGCCTCTCCGCACCCTTCTTTGTGCGCACGCAGCTCGCTGTGTGCCCCAGGTGCCATACTTTGTGACCTCTTTCGTCGACACATTCTCTTCCATCTGCTTGAAATGGCATTTTGCCACTTGGTTGGAAGGGAAACTGAGGCTTCAGGAGGTTGAGGCATTTGCCTGGAATTTTGACACGGCATTCTGGGTACAAGCCTGTTCTTTCTGAAGCACCACACAGAGCAGGCTGACCGTCAGCCTGACCTTGCAGGGCGGGGGGGACCTCTATTTTTGTCACCTTTTACCCATCTTTACATCATGCCAAGTTTGAGTTATTATAAGGCTGTGAGTCTGAATTTTCTTTTTTTTTTTTAAGCCAGAGTACTGATCCTGGAATCTTTATTTCAGAGCAAGTGTTGTCTCCTTGAAAACAGTCACCGAGGAAACCCTGTACCTTCTCATGTGAGCTGCTGACATAGTTCACAGCATTTTGGATCTCTTCTCTAGCACATTTTCTTGATTATATTTAGTGGGGGGATTTAAGGATAGATTAAACCGTTTTAGAACTAGATGTCAGAAGTAAGCCAGGCAGATTCAGTAAGGGTTTGAGCTGCTGGCGACGATTTGGTTAGGAGCGTTGTAACTACCGTCCTTCTGGCTCTGAAGACAGTTCCAGGAGGAGTCACCATAGTGGTTTGATCATCCTTCTTGTTCAGTCGCTAAGCCCTGTCCAGCTCTTTGGGACCCCATGAACTGCAGCACGCCAGGCTTCCTTGTCTCCTGGAGTCTGCTCAAATTCATGTCCATTGAGTTGATGATGTCATCCAAACATCTCATCCTCTCTCATCCCCTTCTCCTCCTGCCCTCAATCTTTCCCAGCATCAGGGTCTTTTGCAGCAAGTCGGCTCTTTGCATCAGATGGCCAAAGTATTGGAACTTTAGCATCTATCCTTCCAGTACTATTCAGAGTTGGTTTCCTTAGGCAGGTAGGAAGAACGCTCATTTTATGCACTATTGTAAGAACAGTGAAGATTATTTAGTATTTATGCCTCACACTGCCGTATACTTTTTCCTGTCTCATGTTCCTTAATTTATGTGCCAGAGGGACTTCTCTGCCAAGCAGCAAGTCGGCTCTTTGCATCAGATGGCCAAAGTATTGGAACTTTAGCATCTATCCTTCCAGTACTATTCAGAGTTGGTTTCCTTAGGCAGGTAGGAAGAACGCTCATTTTATGCACTATTGTAAGAACAGTGAAGATTATTTAGTATTTATGCCTCACACTGCCGTATACTTTTTCCTGTCTCATGTTCCTTAATTTATGTGCCAGAGGGACTTCTCTGCCAAGTTTCACGGTTGGTGGTGGGTTGGCCCCATCCGACCTGAGGGCTCTCCCAGGCTGGCCGGTGCCTCCTGCTGCAGGAGCGTGTCACCTCCGTGTCTGTGCCCGGCGTGGCCCTGCTCCTGGTCTGTGCACACGCTCTCCTGTCCCAGGCCTGCCCAGCCTTCCCCATCCAGCCAGGACCTGACACGGTACTGGCCTCCTTTCACCCTCTTGTACTAGTGTCCTGTGGCTGCTGTAATTAGCACAGGGTGCCTTAAAATGACAGTGATTTATCTTCCAGCTCTGGAGATCAGGAGTCCAAGCTGATCTCACCAGGCTGAAATCACGGTGTGAGCTGGCTTCCTTCCCGGAGGCAGGGAGGTTTCCGCACCCTTTCTGGCTTCTAGAGGCCCCTGTGTTCCTCTGCTCGTGGCCTCCTTCCATCTTCAGAGCCAGCCACGGCTGGTGCAGGCTTTCACACTCCATCACTGTCTTCCTCTGCCCGGGGCTGCCATAAGAATGCCGCCGGCTCTGGGGCTTAGATGTCAGACATTTGTCTCACAATTCTGGAGCCTGGAAGGCCAAGGTCAGGGCACCGGTGTGCTCATGTTCTCGTGAAGGCTCCCTTCCTGGCTTGCAGACAGTCATCTCCGCAGGTGGTAAAGAGAGAGATGGAGAGTATAGGCATGCTAGAGCTGGTGGGCTCTCTGGTGTCTCTTTTTATTAGTGTAAGGACACTAATCCCATCTTGAGGCCCTGTCTCCTAATCACATTCTAAACCTAATCACTTCCCAAAGGACTGGCCCCTGAGTATCATCAAACTGGGGGTTCTGGCTTTGGGGGTGGGGGCGTGGCTCACAGCTCAGTCCCCAGCAACACTGCCTCTTCCCTCATCCTGTGATTACGTAGGGGGAGCCCACTGGGATGATCCCAGATAAGCCTCCCTGCTCAGCTGAGCTGATTAACAACTCGAATTCCATCTGCAGCCTCAGATGGCAGCACACCCCACCATCCCTCCTTCAGGGATTAGGAGGTAGATGTCTTTGTGGGGGAGGAGACAGCGTTCTGCTGACCACACTTCCCCTCTGAATTTTGAGTTTTGAGGTCAAAACTGAAAGAGACTAATATGTAGACTCTGTTCACTCTTTAAATCTTGCTCTTTATTGTTCCCTAAGAGTTTTATGTCTCTTGATCTTTGCCCTCCAATTAGATGACAAACCCTGAGATCCTTCACCCATTCTGAGAGGCAGTGTGGCTTCATGGGTATCAGAATGCCGAAGGGCAAGTGGGTGGTGCTGCTCCGAAAGTCACTGGGAGTGTCATTTACTATTCTGAGCCTCAGTTGCTGCACTTGTAAAATGAGAACGTTAATATTTCATAGGCCTGAGATAACACGGAAAAGTGAGAGACAATTCTGGACATACACGCTGAGGCAGGTGCAAATGTACTTCTTGTGTGTTCCTTGCAGTGACCAGCATGGAGGCTGGCAGATACACAGTACGTGCTGGTAACACTCATTTGTATATTGTTATCTTTCTCTTATAGGTTCTTATACTGTCCTCTTAGTGCAGGAAACATAAACTTATAATCCTACTTTTCGAAAATCCTTTTTAAAAACTGGAGTATAGTTGCTTTACATCCCGTATCAGTTTCTGCTGTACAGCAGAGTGATTGGGAAATTGAGATCAACATCAACAGATTGCTTCCTTGGAATGAACGTAGATTTAATTAATAAGGGTTTCTCAGGTGACTCAGGTAGTAAAGAATCTGCCTACCACATGGAGACCTGGCTCCTATGTATACATATATCCCCTCTTTTTTCGATTTCCTTCCCATTTAGGTCACTGCAGAGCACCGAGTAGAGTTTAAGCTTGCAGTTTTAGCTGTATACAGGATTTATATAGATTTTTGTATGTAGAAAGGGAGGCAATCGAGATGTCTTGGAGCAACCAGCTGTGCTATTTACAGCCTGTGAGCAAAGAATGGTTTTTAGCACCTGAGTGCATATCTACCCAGTAACCTCAAGATTGTCTCTTGGCCTGCAAAAGCTTTTAATACTTCTCTCTGGCTTTTAGGAAAAGTTTGCCAACCTTTGTCTCAGAGCAGTGGTTCTGGCATGTGAGAGCACCCCAGAACCCCTTGTAGGTCTTGTTAAAGCCTAGACTGCTAGTCTCTGCCTTCAGGAGTTTCTGGCTCAGTCAGTCCAGGATGGGGCCTGAGTATTTTCCACATGAATGAGTTCCCAGGTGATGCTGAAGCTGCTGGTCTTGAGAATACACCCCACCCCCACTTTAAACATTGGACCATGTCCCCATATATGCAAAACAATAATTTTATCGCACAATAACAAGTATGTTTGCTCCCAGCTTCCAAAAGGATAACAACACAGCTAGATGTATTTTCTAGATTGTCTTGTGTACAGGTTTACAAAAGCAGTTACTATGATGATTTGTTGAGAAACTGCTTCCACAGTAATCTTTCCCACCTAAAATAGACTGCTATCTGACCTCTTAAAAAGAAAAACAATTCATGTTTATTCTAATCCTTTCTTAGTCTAGACTTTTTGCAATCTCTTTCTCAGCTCTTAGGTGCTTTTTTTTCTCCCCCCCTGGGAAGTTGACGCCAACATTTTTCAGCTGTTTGACATATCAGTGGGTGGAAAATTCGTCTTTATTGAAAAGGAAGCAACAGAAGATTTTCATTTTCACTTCTCTAGAATTCCTCTAGCTTAAAAGCTTGATGGAGCTATTTTTACCAAGAGTGAGAATTCCTTCTTTACCCTTAGTCTGAACATCCTAGAGAAATGACACATCCTTGAAATGAAAAATACAAAGAAAGAAACACTAATTTTTCTCCAGACCCTTATCATCTACTACCTACAGAAGAAAATGAGAGTTCAACTTTGTTTCTCTTTGTTATTTGCAATGCTAAAAAGAATGTGGCTATGAACACAGAGAATTATTTTTATTACCATATCATAATTAGGATAGAACAATTCAAAAATATATGTAATTATTTAAGAAGTGAAATGTAATGTGCATTAAGCAGGTACTATACCTGGCATGATTTTCCACTTGTTACATGAGAAAATAAGTTATAATCCTCAGTGTTTGTTAAGAATAAGATGAAACTGGTATTTTGTTACTTTGTTATGGCATTGAGAACTGGAGCTTGGAGTTTTTAGAAAGAAATTTGGCCATGCGTATCAAGAAAAAAGGGAAGCACCGACTCATTGGAAAAGACCCTGATACTGTGAAAGATTGAAGGCAAAAGGAGAGAAGGGCGGTGGAGGATAAGATGGTAGATAGCATCAGTGAGTCAGTGAACATGAGTTTGAGTAAACTCTAGGAGATAGTGAAAGACAAGGAAGCCTGGTGTTCTGCAATCCATGGTGTTGCAAAGAGTCAGATGCAAGTTCGTGACTGAACAACAACTACATCAAGAAAAATAAAATCATTTTTGGGGAAAGGCACAAAGATGCTACTTGCATTACCTATCAAAGTGAAAACCTGAAAGCCCCCTATAACTAAGTCAGAATATAGCTCCTTGATGGAATAATGGTTATATAGCAACATGAAGATGGAGAAGGCAATGGCAACCCACTCCAGTACTCTTGCCTGGAAAATCCCATGGATAGAGGAGCCTGGTAGGCTGCAGTCCATGGGGTCACTAAGGGTCGGACACAACTGAGTGGCTTCACTTTCATGCACTGGAGAAGGCAATGGCAACCCACTCCAGTGTTCTTGCCTGGAGGGTCCCAGGGATAGGGGAGCCTGGTGGCCTGCCGTCTATAGGGTCACACAGAGTTGGACACAACTGAAGCAACTTAGCAGCAACAGCAGCAACATGATTTAAAATGCTTATGGTGAAACTTTCAGACAATAAAACTGAGGCTACAAAATATGTGTATACCATTATCTGTGCTTTGGAAAAGAACAGATTGTAACACATGATAAAGCGAAGAAAGTACATCTGTTGAAGTACTTTTATAAACTCAAGAATGGAAGCGATAATAATAATAATCTGACACTCATATAAAGTGTGGTTTATGGCTGAACCCTCTTCAGAATAAATACATTGAGTCCTCAGAGAGTTAGGTACCGTCATAATTCCATTATTGATGAGGTCCCTGAGCTGAAAGAGGAGTGACTGACCGGGGCTGTGCAGCTGGCACTTAGAGGAGCTGAGATTCAAAACCAGGTCTGCTTCCCAGTCTCTCCTGTGACCATGGCAACCTGGAGACACTGCCTGGGGCACAGGGGAGATGGAGTGATGGGGTGCCGAGGGGAAACACTGGGCAGTAATGCCATGGGGGCGTCCGAGACCTCATCCGGCTGAGCCGGAGCGGCTCTGATGAAAAACCTTCCGGTGGTCTGGTGGGTCACACGTTTGCCGTGAGCCTGCACGTGACCAGCGTGCCAGAGGTGAGCACAAGTGACCTTCGGGAAGTGTGCAGGTAGCGGCCCCACTGTTGAGTTCTTAGAGCAGCTCTCTGAGAGGAGACCCACATGAGAGCTGGAACCCTATGGTGGTAAGGGGGGACGTGGGAAGGACCTGGGGTGTCTTCACTTGCAGGGGCGTGGTGGGGAGCAGAGCATGCATCTGAAGGCTTTCTTGGAATGAGGAAGTGGGAAGATTCCCTGCCCCTCTCTCTGCGGTAGTTTCAAGATAGCATGTTTTGACTCAGGTCTGAGGGAGAAGTTGAGAGGACTGGCTGGTGGCCTGGTGTCTCTAGGGCAGTTAAAGGGGGAGTGGACTTGAAGACATTGAGGTGTCTTCCAGGGGCAAGGCTCTGAGCTCCTAGTTGTCTCTTCTCTGCTGGCTAAGAACAGTGACTGGAATTTAGATGGCTAATTTGTGGAATCCTAGCAACTGTGATCAACATATTAATCATGGAAGGATAGCACGTCTGAAGGAAGACTAAGATCTGTGACTTAATGTCCCAAGTATTAACATGAATCATGTGTGGTTTGTACATAATCAGGTATGATCACACATAATTAAGGTCATGTATGGATGTGAGAGTTGGACTGTGAAGAGAGCTGAGCACCGAAGAATTGATTCTCTTGAACTGTGGTGTTGAAGACTCATGAGAGTCCCTTGGACTGCAAGGAGATCCAACCAGTCCATTCTGAAGGAGATCAGCCCTGGGATTTCTTTGGAGGGAATGATGCTAAAGCTGAAACTCCAATACTTTGGCCACCTCGTGCGAAGAGTTGACTCATTGGAAAAGACTCTAATGCTGGGAGTGATTGGGGGCAGGAGGAGAAGGGGACAACTGAGGATGAGATGGCTGGATGGCATCACTGGCTCGACGGAGTTGAGTCTGAGTGAACTCTGGGAGTTGGTGATGGACAGGGAGGCCTGGCGTGCTGCGATTCATGGGGTCGCAAAGAGTTGGACACGACTGAGTGACTGAATTGAACTGACTGAACATGATCATATTTTGGGGGTAGGGAATTTATGTTGGTCTAAGCTAGGGCTTTTTCACCTGGTGTATTGGGTCTATATGGACTTCCCTGGTGGCTCAGGCAGCTAAGCATCTGTCTACAATGTGGGAGACTCGGGTTCGATCCCTGGGTCAGGAAGATCCCCTGGAGAAGGAAATGGCAATCCACTCCAGTACTATTGCCTGGAAAATCCCATGGACAGAGGAGCCTGGTAGGCTACTACAGCCCATGGGGTCGCAAAGAGTCGGACATGACTGAGCAACTTTACCTTACCTTACCTTATTGCGTCTATGGACAGGCCTAAAAGGTCCCTGCATCCCAAAATCTGTATGAAAAATTATGTCAGGACCTTTTCCTGAAGAGAGAATCTACAACGTTCTACTGATTTTTATTGTATATCATCCAGTCCCTTGGATTGCAAGGAGATCAAACCTGTCAGTCCTAAAGGAAATCAACCCTGAGTATTCACTGGAAAGAACTGAAGGTGAACCTCCAATACCTTGGCCACCTGATGCAAAGAGCCAACTCATTAGAAAAGACCTCGAGGCTGGGAATTTTTATTGTATATCATCCAGTCCCTTGGATTGCAAGGAGATCAAACCTGTCAGTCCTAAAGGAAATCAACCCTGAGTATTCACTGGAAAGAACTGAAGGTGAACCTCCAATACCTTGGCCACCTGATGCAAAGAGCCAACTCATTAGAAAAGACCTCGAGGCTGGGAAAGATTGAGGCCAGGAGGAGAAGAGGACGACAGAGGATGAACTGGTTGAATGGCATCACCAACTCAATGGACATGAGTTTGAACAAGCTCCGGGAGATGGTGAAGGACAGGGAAGCCTGGCATGCTGCAGTCCATGGGGTTGCACAGTCGGACAGGCAAAGAGCGACTGAACAACAACATCTAGTAGATAGATCTCAATTTCTTGTCCCCTCCCCAACCCCAGGTGTGCTGCTGCACAAATTTTATACAGAGGTGACTGGGGTTGTGTTCAGTTAGTTGCACAGACTCCAAGTGTCATTTTCAAATTTTTATTTAACTGTTTATTTAGCTGAACCACTTATCATGAGGGATTGTAGTTCCTCAACCAGGAGTCAAACTGACGCTTCCACTGGACCACCAGGGAATTCCCCCCAAGTGTCATTTGTCGTCATTAATATAGGGCAGTATCAGAGAATATCAGGTGATCACGGACAACAGTTGACACATTTTAATAGCTCACACCGTGACCTTCTGAACTGATTATTGGCTTCCTGTGCCAGACATCTGTAGCGGTGACATCCAAAAGTCTCTATAACGTCAGAGGGGACACCCCAGGGAAGTATTGATGGAAATGAGTTCCGTGTGAAGTTTTGAAAGTAGGAGGGGCCTGGTGTGTTGGAGAGAGCAGAGGAAGTGGTGAGACCCAGGGGCGAGGCTGTCTTTCCAGATGCCTGTGTGCCTGGCTTGAGCGGGACCCAGAGGGCTTGTGGGAGAGGATAGGAGTGCTCACCAAACCCTCCTGGTGGCAGGTGCTTGTGTCTCATCAGAGACGATGCAGGTACTCAGGCCAGCTTGCAGAGGCTGCGTCTGTCATGTCAGCTGGTCCAGGAGAAGCTGGTATAGAAGATGGATTCTGGTCATCTCAGAGGCTCAGAGAGCCATGGTCAGTGAGCTGCTATAGCTGGCATTTCAGATTTCTCTCTTATTTATTCCTTGCATTGTTATCTGATGATAATATGAGCTTAGTTTGAAAGTGAAAGTGAATTCACTCAGTCGTGTCCGACTCTTTGTGACCCTGTGCACTACAGCCTACCAGGTTCCTCCATCCACAGAATTTTCCAGGCAAGAGTACTGGAGTGGGTTGCCATTTCTTTCTTAGTTTAGAGCATTTAAAAAAAATCCAGAAAAGCAGTGGATCAAAGTCAGGGACCAGTGCCTGCTCGCCTGTCTGAGATGGGAGGGGCTGGGCTGTACTCCTAGTCTGAGGTTCCCAGGCTGTGACCCTGGCCAGTCAGAATTGCCACCTGGCCCCCACAGACTGTCTCCTCCTCCAAGAAATGCCCCTTTGAGGAGGACGCGGCAGTGCACAGGAAAGCACCTGGCTTGCACCAGCTGCCAGGTACCGAGCACCTGCTCTGTTAACACCACCTTAGCATTTTGATGTTCTTTCCTTTCGGCCTTTTCCTACGTTTTACATTTTTTAAAAATTGAGATGAAATATATAGTTCTGTGTCCTCCCTTTTTTTAACTTGGCATTCTATCCCGACCATATTCCTACATCATGATGTTGAAAGCTTACATAATATCCTATTTTATAAGAGATACTCTTAACCATTTCCATATCGCTCAAGCTTCATACAGTTTCAGCTTATCAGTGGTTCCCTATATACATCTCTAAGCACTGGATTATTTCTTTAGGATAAATTTCTAGAAATAAGAGGGAATGAAAGACAACATTTGAAAAACTTTTCATGCATATTACCAAATTGTGAATGGAAAGATTGTTATCTGGGATGACTCCAGAAATAAACGTTCTAAAAATGGTTTTCTCCCACGGGGTGTTCACAGGGTTGAGATTCTGTTAAACAGAGGGGATTATCTTTGACTCCGGGAAATTGCTTTCCCATGTGCTGCCAAGAGTCAGATCTGAAACCAGGCGACGTGCAGGGCTTGAGGGGAAGTGACCTGGCCTCCTTGCCATTGAGTTGTGCAGGCTTTCCTGATGACACAGTTGTGGCTCACGTTTGAATGTTAATCATCCTCTAGGTAGGGTTTTTATAAAGCTGTGACTGTAGAGAATGTATTTCTCTCCTAAAATGCACCCTTGGTGAAGCTGTCTGCGTGGATGCTGGGTGTGTGCAGAATCTGCTTGGATTCGCTTCCACCTGAAACATGAGTGGCCAGTGGGCTGGAGGGTCCCAGTCAAGGGCATCACCGACAGGCTGCCTTCTCCCATCCCCACCCACACCCCCATTTCTCTCTAGTCGGGGCTTTTGGCACTTTGGGTCACCGGTGCGTGTGCTTGGCCTGGAGGATTGTAGCACATGCCTGTATTAGCCTAGAGCCAGGAATAGTGACTATGTGACTATGTGAAGAAACGTTTTCCCCGCGTGCTTGGGAGGACTTGGGAGGACCGGGCACTGGGAAAGCTGAGTTCTGGTTCTCTAGCTGCATCAAACTAGCTTGTGTGAAGCTGAGCAAGTCATGCCCTCTCTGAGTTTTGGTGTCCTTCTCTGTGCAGAGGGGGTCTCCGTCCTGCGTTTCTTTTCAGGATCCTCCAGACTGTCAAGACCCCAGGAGTGGCCCTGGGTGGGTGGGACAGAGGCCGGTGCTCTCCTGAGATGGCCTTGCGTCTGGAGCTGGGTGCTGGTGGGCACTTGCAGACTGGGACCGCGGTCACAGCCTCTGCCCACATGGGGCCCCTCAGCCTTCCCCTGGGGTCCGTGCCTTCCTATTCCTGCTCGTCTCTCTCGAAATTCCTACCTGACCTGGAGCCCCAGCTCAAATGACCCCTTCTTGGTGTCTCTGAACCACCAGCCCCAGGATATCATAGGCCATCACACATGGCTTGGTGCATCTGTCCTGGACGTAGTCACACATGTCTCTATCACACCGCCACAGCCCGGCGAGGGGCAGACACTCCCAGCGACGTGAATGTGGTGGAGGGGAGTTGACTGCGGGACCCTTCTTGCCCTTTGGTAGCACTAGGCGGGCAGTTGGCTTCCCCGACCTGCTGTGGTCCATCCAGTGGGAGTAAAAAGGCTGCCTTTTTTCCTTTTGGATCCAACATTTTGCTTGAATGGCATGCACTGGGCCTTCTCCTCGGTACCCGTCTTTAAACTGACATAATCAAGTAAACTAAAAGGCACACAGCAAGGCCCAGTCTTTACCCCTAAACACAGATGTGCATCTGTTTGCTGGCCTCACTATTTTGAAGCTCTTCCTGCAAGAGTCTTTGCACCCCCTTTGACGGATTGGTGGAGGGTCTGACCTTGGTGCGGTACAGTGGGGGAAGTGGGAGGGCTGCCGGCTGGAGGAGAACTGAGTTCTCACCTGCTGTGGTCTCAAGGATTCACTTTCTCATCCTCCCAAGCCCCTCCCGCATCGGAGTTTCTTGGCCCTGGATCGTGAATGAGAACCAGTGAAGATGCAGCTGAGCAAGGAGGAGGTGGGGGAGCGAGCTCTTCCGAGAGGGACAGCCTTCACAGTGCTCTAAATAGGAGATGAAGACCCAAGTTGGGCTCTTTCCAGAAATTTGATTCCCAAGCCATTTATTTTAGGTTCCTATTTTAAATTTAGTTTTGGCAAAAGGAAAATAAAGCAGCTCAATGACTTTCTCTAGTAGGAACGTCTCAAACTTCAGGTGATGTGGACCAGTAGGCCAGACAGACAGTACATTATGTGTGAAGAATTTACTGACCTGATGGTGGGCACCAGGCCCAGTTGTTTCAGGGAGACCCAGAAATGCACGGGCTGCAGTCATTTTTCAAAAAGTTTTTCAAGTGTGTTTGCAAGAAGAGAAATTGGTCTTAAAAATACCAACTAGATCAGTGTGTGAAGAGGTTCCTGTTGACCTAAGCTTGGACAGTTTTGCACATCAGAAGATAGTGATTGCAGTGGATCAGAACGCTTTAAATATAAAGACATGAGGTGCTGGTGACAGTGATGGTCCAGAACACTCATTAATCACCATCGGGGTTGCTGGGATCAGCACATTATTTTGAAGGTTTGAAAGGGAAAGAATTTTTATAAGAAAAAAAAGTGACCTATACCAAGTGGTTAGTTAAAAGGCCCAGAAGGAGGAATGAAAGAAAGTGCGTCTGTCCTTGCTGGCCTTGCTGGCTATTTGTCCTCTGTGCTGGGCTGGTCGACTGTCCCTGGAGAGAAGGCAGCATCCTTTCTCCCAAGGTTGTCCCAGGCTGGGGGCAGCCTGCATGAATAGAGGATGGACTTGACCCCTGACCCACCTCCTTGTTTGATCTCGGGCAGATCATATAGGCCCTCTGAACCCTACTTCACTCAGCAGATAACAAGGGATGCTGCAGCTGGTACCATGTAGTATCATTAGGTTTAATTGAACGAAAGGCTTGTGGGCCACGTAACTGCCTTGAGTGAAAACTGACACCCCCTCTCACTGCTCACCAGAGCAGCGGTGAGGGTCCAGGCATGTTGTGAAGGCAGCACGTGGCTCCCGAAGTGACCGTAGCCTCCGAGTTCCTCTCTCTCTCAATGGGGGCAGGGGCGGGGGGTGGCGATGGTGACATCAGCCCCAGACATCTGCCGGTGGCCGCCACACCCTTGCAGATCCCACGTCTTGACCGCCAGTTTTGAAATAGTTACAAAACGGTGTGTGGTTTGAAAGGACCTGCCCCTCACTGTTGGCCAGACATTTCAGAATTATAGGGTAAAGGAGGAGTAACCGAGCTGCCTCTGAAATGGAATTTAAAAAATCTAAAACTTGAATGCCTTTGGCTTTGGGAAGGTAAGCTATTTTTAGAATGGCCCGCACAGCAGGGAGACCTCGAATGGGCTTTGGGGTCAGGCAGGCTCGGGTTTGCACCCCAGCTCAGCCACTTTCTGCCCTGCTTCCGTGGACAGCTTCCTTGACCTCCTTGAGTCCCAGTTTCCTTTCAGCGTTGTGAGAAGTCATGCATGTCACCTGTAAGTTGTTGGGAGGTCTGGAAGAACTGCTGATGTTGCTTGTGCTCAATGTAGATGACATCTGTGCTGCTCTTAACCGTTGTCACGGCTGCCGGGCGTGTGCTGGGTGTGGGTGAGCTGGATCCTCCCCTCTTCTTTGATTCTTACCTTCTCCTTGTGAGTGTCTCACAGCAGGTCTTTGTCCTTCACATGGCCCTTACTGTAGCCCCGTGAGAGTAAATGCATGTGTTCTAGGTCATCTGTGTTTACTGGGAGGCACAGACTCCAAAGTCTGGAGCCTTTCCAGCTTTACCGCCTGTTCAGCACCGGGTGGGGTGTGTGTGTGCATGTGTGTTTGCACAGAGTGTGTGTGTGTGTGTGTGTGTGTGTGTGTGTGTGTTGCTGAGTATAGTCTTAGAAAAGAAAGTGAAACTCACTCAGTCATGTCCAACTCTTTGCAACCCCATGGACTGTGGCCCACCAGGCTCCTCCATCCATGGGATTCTCCAGCCAAGAATTCTGGAGTGGGTTGCCATTTCCTTCTCCAGGGGATCTTCCTGACCCAGGGATCGAACCCAGGTCTCCTGCATTGCAGGCAGGCACTTTACCATCTGAGCCACCAGGGAAGCCCATAGATACATATAATTCATCCAGAACTCTCAGGCTCTTTTCTAGCATAGATGATAGTCATAACAGAAAGAAGGAAAAGGACCGAAGTGGTGGAATTAGTGTTCTCTTGTCTTTGTTAGATACTCAGGAGAATTCCGTAAGGCACCCACATGCCCCCGATGAAAGCTGAGGGCATGGTGCCCGCCGGCAGGTGGGTGGGTGCACCGGCAGTGGATCCTGGGGTCCAGCTCAGGCCCAGGGCCGCCTTCCATGAGCACGTGTCCCCTGTGGGTCCCAGCGCTGCTGACGGTGGTCCCATTTCCCTGAGGAGGACTTTGGGGGAGCCACAGGCGGTTTTTTAGGGTCCATTCCTTGGTGAAGGAGCTGTAGCACGGGGCTTTCTGTGGTCACCTGGCAGCCCTGGGCTGTCCTGCTTGTGAGGCAGCAGCAGTCTGGAGACGTGGCTGACCTTGCCTAGCGTGGTTCACGTGCAGGCTGACACCTGTCTCTTATACACATCTGCTGCCTTCTCCCATCCCCACCCACACCCCCATTTCTCTCTAGTCGGGGCTTTTGGCACTTTGGGTCACCGGTGCGTGTGCTTGGCCTGGAGGATTGTAGCACATGCCTGTATTAGCCTAGAGCCAGGAATAGTGACTATGTGACACATTTCCGACTGGAGCCATGGAGGAACAGAACTCAAGTGTCCATCCCAGGAGGCTGTTTTATTAGACTGGTGGGGTCATTCAAAAATGTTGGCCCTGAAATGAGAGCTCATGTCCAGCCACATTGGCTAACCAGAATTCCATGTCCCTTTCACACCCTGCTTCTAACCCTGAGACGAGACTCTCTTCTGCAATTTGACAAGGATCCGTGTATGATTTTGATGTCCCACGGGGTCTGAGACCCAGAGTCGGAGACTCAGAACCCAGGCTTTTCATGCATTAAGCTACTATTGCCTTGGAGCCTAATAGTGGTAAAACACCTTCAGGTGAGTGACCAGGGTTTGCTTTTTTCATTCAGACAACACTATATGTGGTCTTACATCTCAAGCACAAAGATGAATAAGACTTAGTCACTCCCCTGTAAGCACCTGGTTTGTTGGGGACCACGCTTACCAGGTGGTTGCTTGCTTACCATGCGAGTGCAAGGCCAGGACGGTGCTGAGGACATGGGCAGGGGCATGGAAGGCCTGGAGAGGAGGGCAGGGCCCCCCGGGCAGAGGGTAGGTCATGAGGAGAGGTGCCTGGCCTGTGCTCCGAGGACTGTGGCTCGTCTGTGTTGCAGGAGAAGCCAGGTGTGTGGCTGGCTGGGTGTCCTGCCAAGGGCTGGGTTCCAGGAGAGGACTAGGGCTATGGGCTGCAAGTCCTGCAGACATGTGAGCCATGATGGGTGGAGGGGGCGTCGCCTTGGGATTTCATCGCATCAGTTAGATTGTGGGGCCATGGGGGGAGGTCCCCTTGGGATATCATCGCATCAACTGGACACCGTGGGACTTGTGTGAGGCGCCTCCCTCCTGATCATCCTGCTTGTTCTTTGGGGTCTGTTGCTGGCGCTATTGGGGGCTTCCCTGGTGGCTCAAGTGATAAAGAATCCTCCTGCCAGTGTAGGAGACACGAGTTTAATCCCTGGGTCAGGAAGATAAGCTCAAGGAGGAAAGGGCAAGCCGCTTGAGTATTCTTGCCTGGGAAGCACCATGGACAGAGGAGCCTGGTGCGCTACAGTCCACAGGGTCGCAGAGTGAGACACGACTGAGCACGCACACACGCACGCTGGTCCGATGGGTGGTGGTTGGGACAGCAGAGTTATTTCTGTCCCTGGTGCGACTTGACTTTTCTCAGATTTTCAGGCTTTTAACATGTCCAGTTTTGCTCACACGTCAGGACCTGGCAAAGGGCGGGCCAGGAGTGTTGATGCCCTGACCGTGCCTCTCCTGTTACTGTTGCAGCGCATGTGGAAAACGAGGAGCAGTACACACAGGCGCTGGAGAAGTTCGGGGGCAACTGTGTGTGCAGAGATGACCCGGACCTGGGGAGCGCGTTCCTCAAGTTCTCAGTGTTTACAAAGGAACTGACGGCGCTGTTCAAAAACCTGGTGAGTGTCATGAGTGTGTGTGGTGAGCAGGTGGTGCAGGAAGTGCCGGCCGACGCTCTCGCCCGGAAGGAGGCTCCATAGGTGGTAACTGAGGTTTCCTACCTGCCACAGTACCTAAAAGAATTACATTTTCTATGTACATTTTCTATGTACATTTCTATGTACATTAGGCCACTTTGGAATAAGTTTAGAATTGTAATTTTTACTCTGATGAGACTTTTTAAAAATTTAACTCGGCATTTTACAGGTGCACAGCTGAGGCTCAAAATGGATAAATGCATTCATCTTCTTAAGGGGCTCTGAGTTCAGTTTTACTTAACTGGGTAGAGTAAGCCTGTTTCTGGTGATTAGAGTAGGTATTTAATAGATTTCCAGTCTTTAATAGATACGTTTCAAAACTCGTCTTACACAGCAAGGTAACCTTTAATCAAAGCCCAGAAATTACCATGAATATTTAAAGGCCATTCATGCTCCCAAATGCAGAACCTAAGGAAAAGATTCACTTTTTAAAGCAAACGGAAGTATGGACTGAGTAGTTCCTGCCTGTGGTAGGTGCTGGGTGAAACGGGGTGAGTGGGTTCTTTCTTGTGCTTGGCAACGCTGTGTCATCCCCGTTATGGGAGCTGAATTCTGAAGAAGTGGGCAGCGTGAGAGGGAGGGGGTGTGTGACCCTTTGGACAGTTTCTTCCACAAGGGGAATGTACTTGGGGATGGTCCCGGCATCTCTTTCCTGTTTTTCTCTCCTCAGCTTCTCCCAGACGTCATGGACAACCAGACCAGGTCAGGAACTCAATAATGCTTTCTGTGTAGGTCACAAACAGCAGCGTCTTTTTCATTTGGCCTGTCAGCAAGCTCATAACAAGTGAGAAACGAGCTCCTCATTCTTGCAGTGGTGATCGTGGCCGGTTTGGACATCTGGCCTTGGAAGGGCAGAGACAAGGGGCCACAGCGTGGGGGTTAATAGCCAGGAGGGGAGAGGACCAGACTGTTACAGCTCTCTTGGTCTCTCTCCGTGTCTTCACTTGTGAAATGGTTCCATTGGAAATGGTAAGAGTAAAATGCTGTTGCTGTGCTGAAGTTCTTTACTCGGGTTAATCTGGAGTCTCGGGGGGCTCTTGTCAAGTTTGTCTCCCGTTTGTCAGGTGACAGGCTGACGGCACACAGACCATACGTGGAGCCCGGCATTCCCCTTCCAGCCCCACTCCCTCCCTGGACACGGGCACTTGGCTTGTTAGGGCCTCACCGCTGAGTCACAGGGGAACTTTTCTTTCCTTCCCCCACCCCCGCCCCACCCCCAACTGGAGAAACTGCACGGTCCCAAGGAAGTTCTCTTTAGACACTGACATGCAGCGGGTCTTCTAGTGTAAAACCAGCCTGTAGACTAATCCCCCAAGCGCCTAATCCCCCGCCCCTCGGGACATAAGCCCCTTTCTGTCTCACTGAGCTGCCAGCCAGCTGCTACATGCCTCCCTCTTAAATATGAATGAACTGCCCCCAGAATCAAACAGACCAAAATAAACAGAAGGACGATGTGAGAGGGGAACAGACAATGCAAAGAACAGAAGATAACTTAAAAGAAGCTACATTTAATTCCTCAAAAGAAATCGGAAGGGAGAGTGGGATACAGCTTGTCATTAAAGAGAGGGAGACGGTTAACATAGGAAAATGTGACACTGGAAATCCTGTGAGAAAGGATAGAGTAAGACAAGTCTCTCAAAAATAGATCATAAGGACCAACCAGGACCAAAAAGTGGGGGAGCAGTTAAAGGATGGGTCAGGGATTAATCCTCAAGGTCTATTGTCTGATTGACAGGCGTTTTACAATAAGAGAATAGGAGAGAGAGGACAGCCGAGTGAAAGACGGTTCCTGAAACTAGATGGAAGGGCCCAGGAAAGGACCTGCCCACCCCAAGGCATCCCCTGTGAAATGGCGAAAGACCTTAAATGCCTTCAGAAAGCACACACGGGATTAGCATCACGATGGCACTGGCCGTCTCAACAGTAACCCTGGAAACTTTGAAAGGTCCGGAACGTTGCTGCTAAAATCCTGGGGAACATAGTCTAACCTTAATGAGGCCCAGCACCTGAGCATGAACATAGATTTAAGAGATGTTTCAGACATGCAGAGCTCCCAAGCGTCATTTCTCTGAAACTCATAGAGGTTGTGCTTGAGCACCGTGAAGAGGGAAGCCAAAAAAGAGAAAGATATGTGAGTCAAGGACCAGGATCCAACCAGAAAAAAAGCAGTGAAAGGGGTCCCACGAGGACGGAGAAGGGGAAAATCAGTGCCATGACTGAGCGGCGGCATGGAGGCAGGAAAGGGAGGCCAGGGCCCAGGGTCTATCCCCCACCGCAAGCAGCCAGCCCTGGGTCTTCTTTCAGCTCATCTCCACTCGGGTTTTCTCAGCTGTGAGATGGAGATGATGACGCCATGCCTAGTTTTGTTAGGAGCATAGCCGGTTGCTTTTGCACATCTTAGCTTATTTCATCCTTGTAGCAATCCCATAAGGTGAGTCAGTATTGTCCCCATTTTGTAGGTTAGGTAACTGGGGCCCTGCTGGTTTAAAGAGCTCATCTCCCTCCCGGCAGCTTGCAGTCCTTGCCAGCCTTTGGACGTGCTCCTCCAGGTGTAGACGAGCCCACCTGCATCCATCCATATGGTGGACTCCTGCATGAAGTAGCTTGTCCTCAGCTTTAACATGAGCAGCTGCACAGTTAGACAAAAGCAGCCCCTTCGTTTCTTGATTTTCTGCAAAGCTAAAAGCAGAGCAGGGCCTGGACATTGAGACGGGTACAGTGTCACGTGGGGCCACTACCCCATGGTTCTGGCACCCCGGGTACATCAGAACCCCCGCCAGGGACAGTTAGGAGTTACATCTGGGTCTTAAAACCCCAATCTCATGCCCTTTCCCCTTGGTATTTAAAGGGATTTAGGCCTCTTGTCACCTCCTTGGGAGGAAAAAGGGAAAGAACAAAAGGGAAGGCGATGCAGGGGGAAATGTGGCATAAAGACAGGCGCCTGGGTTGTATTGCTGCAGCCACGAGGCGCCTGACACCGCAGCTGCCTCTTCCTAAAACGGGTGAGGAAACCACCCCGCCTCACCTGGCCAGCATCAGGATAACAGGGATCAGTGGGAAGGGCTGTTGGCAAATTAGAAACCCAGCACGCAGGTGTCATGTCTGTGCTACTGTGGTCAGGTAACTTACTACAGCGCCTCCCTGGTGGCTCAGGTGGTAAAAGAACCTGTCTGCAATGCAGGAGACATGGGTTCGATGCCTGGGTCAGGAAGATCCCCTGGAGAAGAGAATGGCAGCCCACTCCAGCATTCTTGCCTGGAGAATTCCGTGTACAGAGGAGCCTGATGGGCTACAGCCCATGGGGTTGCAAAAGAGTCAGGCACGACTGAGTGACTGAGCAAAGGCAATTTACTGCAGCTCGGACAGCAGTAGCTCTGAGTCCAGGTGCATAACTGTCATTTTGGTTTTTACTCTCCTGTTTCCAAGCAGATATCTTATTTGTGTGCAGATTCGCGTTCCCAGGCCAGGTGCCCCTGGCAGGGTTGGTGCTGCAGGTCTGTGGCCTTAGGGACGCCGAGGGGCTGCCTCATCCGTGTACAGAGGAGCCTGATGGGCTACAGCCCATGGGGTTGCAAAAGAGTCAGGCACGACCGAGTGACTGAGCAAAGGCAATTTACTGCAGCTCGGACAGCAGTAGCTCTGAGTCCAGGTGCATAACTGTCATTTTGGTTTTTACTCTCCTGTTTCCAAGCAGATATCTTATTTGTGTGCAGATTCGCGTTCCCAGGCCAGGTGCCCCTGGCAGGGTTGGTGCTGCAGGTCTGTGGCCTTAGGTATGCCGAGGGGCTGCCTCTAAGAAGCTATCACTGAGAGTGAGATGCATATAGGAGAATTCTCCTTTTTTGGTATTTTGTATGCCATTCTTACTCCTGTTTTGATCAGATCCTTTCTATCTCTTGTTTTAAAAGCCTGGCTTTTGTTTTTGTCTCAGGCATTCAAAAACCATTTGAGTTCCACATGGCCAAGAGCCTCAGTTTTACCTCCTCATTCAGAAAGAATAATAATTACCACCTACCTGCTCTTTAGGATGCAGGAATGTTTATAAAGCAGTTAGAACATCTCCCAGAGAAAAGCTAACTTAATATAGAGTGATGATTTTGTTACTAATGGGTGAGATTCTCACCTTCAGAGAGGCTGTGAATTCTCTCTCTGCAGAAATGCAGAAGAAAGCAAAAGGCAAGGTTGCCCCCAGAAATGTAACAGGTGTGAAGTCAGGCTGGTGATAAAGTCAGCCCAGTCTCCTGTGTTCCTGGAAGGGTTTTCCAGGGCTATTTTAGTGTTACGACGGGGCCTTCTGAACGCATTTGACTCAGTTGTAATCAGACGGATGAACCTCGAGACTATTCTACAGAGTGAAGTCAGTCAGAAAGAGAAAGACAAATACTGTTTATTAATGCATATATATGGAATCTAGAAAGAGGGTACTGACGAGCCTGTTTGCAGGGCAGAGGTGAAGATGCAGACGTAGAGAACAGACTTGCGAGCAACAGGGGGTGGAAGGAGAGGGTGGGATGAACTGAGAGCAGAATTGAAACACATACATTACCACGTGTGAAATTAGAGAGCCGCTGGAAATTTGCTGTATGGTGCAGGTGGTTCAAGTCCAGTGCTCTGTGACAAGCCAGGGGGTGAGCTGGGCTGGGAGGTGGGAGGGAGGTTCAAGAGGGAGGGCCCATAGGTATACCAGTGGCTGATTTATACTGATGTTTGGCAGAAGCCAGGGCTTCCCCGGTGGCTCAGTGGTAAAAAATCCGCCTGTAATGCAGGAGACCTGGGTTTGATCCCTGGATCGGGAAGATTCCCTGGAGGAGGGCACAGCAGCTCACTCACTCCAGTTTTCTTTCCAGGAGAATCTCATGGACTGAGAAGCCTGGCAGGCTGCAGTCCATAAGGTCGCAGAGAGTTGGACATGGCTGAGTGAGCACGCACGCACACATGGCAGAAGCCACACTGTATTGTAAAGCCGTGTTCCTCCAATTAAAAATAATTTTTAAAATAAGTGGCCTTTAGTGAAGGGCTGCGTGAAAGGACAGATTTCCTGAAAGTTGAGTTGCAGGTATGTCGTGTCCAGCTCTGCTTTCAGAAAATGGCTCATGACACATCTACCCTCAGATCGTAAACCTGCCCCAGGGTGAGAGCTGACAGCACCCGGGGGCTGAGGAGTTTCACTTCACTCACATGGAAAGAGGAACCTAAAGTCCCACTGACCAACGAGTACGGAAGTAAAAAAAAAATTTTTTTTTAACACATGATTGGAATTAGAAGACATTGATAACCACAGAGCAAAGGCTAGTAAGGTTGTTGGGGAGAGTGTAGCTTTGTCCCTGTGATGCGGGCAGGGCCCGACGGGGAGGCCTGAGGCAGCAGATGCTGATTCTCCATGATAACAAAGCTCATCACATTTTGCTCAACGTGGAGCTCACTTAAGCAGAGCCTCAGTGATCCCATAAACTTTCTCCTGTTTTTGTGTCTACTGAAAATGTCTTACATTCTTTCTCTTCTTAAAGCATTTTTTAAAAATTGCAGTAGAGTTAATTTACAATGTTGTGTTAGTTTCAGTGTGTAGCAGAGTGAGTCAGTTATACAGGTATATTCTTTTTCAGATTCTTTTCCTTTGTAGGTTATTATACGACTTTGACTATAGATCCCTGTACAGCAGGTGCCTGTTGTTCTTGTGTTTTATCTATAGTGTGTGTGTTAATTCCAAGTGTGCTCCTGTCCCCGCTGTCTCCTCTGATAACCGTAAGTTTGCTTTCTGTGTCTGTTTTCCATTTGTTTTTAAATGTCCTACAGTATTTATTCAGTGGGGGCATTGATCGTAATTTCATCTTTAGAGGAGGAAGGTTTACTGTTGTCTCAGTTCAGTCCAGTCGCTCAGTTGTGTCCAACTCTTTCTGACCCCATGGACTGCAGCACTCCATGTCCATATCACCAACTCCTGGAGTTTACTCAAACTCATGTCCATTGAGTTAGTGATGCCATCCAACCATCTCATCCTCTGTCATCCCCTTCTCCTCTCACCTTCAATCTCTCCCAGCATCAGGGTCTTTTCCAATGAGTCTGTTCTTCACATCAGGTGGCCAAAGGATTGGAGTGTCAGCTTCAGCATCAGTCCATCCAATGAACACCCAGACTAATCTCCTTTAGAAGGGACTGGTTGGATCTCCTTGCAGTCCAAGGGACTCTCAAGAGTCTTTTCCAACACCACAGTTCAAAAGCATCAATTCTTCGGATAAGAATGTTGTAGATAAGAAAATAGAAGAGAGAAAGAGGCTGATATTCCTTGGTTTACATAAGGAACCAATAAAACTTCAAGACAAGAAGTTTGCCCTGTTCACAGAGGCCACAGGTGCCCTCCTGGTCTCCCGAGGGAGTGAAGACGCAGAACGTCTTCAGCCGTTCAGGTCTTAGAAACCCGGGCAGATAAGTGAATGCCGGGAGCCTCTATGCTCCAAGGGATCAGCCTGGAAAAGAGAGGGGGAGAGAGAGAGAGAGAGATAGAAGAGAAAACACGGGGTGACCAAGCTGTTTCAATGAGCAAGGCCCAAAAGCTTTATTTTTCAAAAGGTACTTTTATACCTTGCCTTATACATAGAGGGAAATGAAAGATGCAGGGTCATAGACAGTCAGCCCATACATTCCAGCAGTTTTGCCCTTATCGAAACCAGAATTTTTCTGCATACCTTTCCCACAAATGATGTTGTGTACAGTATCTTCTGGCCTTGGAGGCCTGTGAATATTTTATGACCCTCTTTTGATAAAGGCTGCTCAACCAGAAAACTTATTTTCCCTCAAAGTGTTTTTTCTTTATATTTCTAATCTATGTCAGCCTCAGAAAATGCCAAACAGAGTTACGTTTTTCACAGAGCAAAGGTGCAGTGAGTTACAAGAAATAACCAATTAATTAGCTCAAAAGTCTGATATGGTTAAATTCAAGGCTACACTTGTTTTTCTTACATTCTCACTATGTTAACTAATGCATTCCCAGGTGCACAGTGGATAAGAGATATGGGAACTTAGCAACAAGCATTGGCCCAATAATGAAATCCCACATCAGCACTTCTCTAATAACTTTTAACTCTTTCAAAGGCTCTGTGTTTCAGGCTTTCCGTGCCTCTCACAGTTGGGAGGCTGTAAATAATCACACGCATAGCTGTGTCTGGATATACCTCCTGAGCAAGCTAGAATCCTAACGAAGGGGATTTGATTTGAAATATCCCTCTCATGTCCAGGAGACTTATTAGATATAGCCCTAAGTTGATTTTTTCCAGAGAAAGGTGGTCAGGGTTAGGCCCTTGTTAATGTCAGAGGAGTTGGTGAACGTCATGAAGCAGAAAAACAGACAGATTCTGGTTTCAAGAAAGCCTAGGGAGCCCCTTGAGTTCTGAAGCCTTGCTTAACCGTTCTCTTCCACATGACCCTGTCATGGATGAGATCTCCCATGGCGGCTCCCGGCAGAGCCAGACATGCTGGAGTGTGAAGTTAAGTGGGCCTTAGGAAGCATTACTACAAACAAAGCTAGTAAAGGTGATGGAATTCCAGCTGAGCTATTTCAAATCCTAAATGATGATCCTGTGAAACTGCTGTACTCAATATGCTGGTAAATTTAGAAAACTCAGCAGTGGCCACAGGACTGGAAAAGGTTAATTTTCATTCCAATCCCAAAGAAGGGCAATGCCAAAGAATGCTCAAACTACCACACAATTGCACTCATTTCACATTCTACCAAGGTAATACTCAAAATCCTTCAAGCTAGGCTTCAACAGTACATGAACCAAGCAAACTGAGAACTTCCAAATGTACAAGCTGGAT
>SJYC01075453.1:0-11268 GCA_006408675.1 Madoqua kirkii | reverse complement strand
GATAGCCCCCTGTTAATGTCAGAGGAGTTGGTGAAAGTCATGAAATAGTAAAACAGACATTCTGGTTTGGGGGTAGATGCTCGAGAAAGACTAGGGAGCCCGTTGAGTCCTGAAGCCTTGTGTAACAGTTCTCTTCCACATGACCTTGTCATGGGTGGGATCTCCTGTGATGGCTCCTGGCAGGCTGCCACTGATCTGCCTAGTTTATACCTTCCCACCCCAGAGAGAAGTCTACCTCTTGACAAACCTAGCCAGCTTACACAGAGCCAACAGTTGGCTTTCTCATTCAAGTGCCCTACTACTCCTTTAAGGAGAAAAACCCACACCAGCTACCCTTATTTAAGAGTGTTCATAAATATAATTGGATTATCAAGTACCACCAAATATTTGAATAAAAATCAATAGCATGAAGAAAGAGGCACAAAAGATGAACAAAAGAGCAACAAACATCAGGGAAACCTGAGGTGATTAGGAAACTAAAAATTTTATTTAATTTATGCAATATTTGTGAAGTCCAGTGGTTAGGGCTCTGCGTGCTCACTGCTGAAGACCCAGGTTCAATCCCAGGTTGGGTAAATAAGATCCCACAAGCCATGCAGAAAAGCATCACCCCCAAATTCATGAAGTACTCAGAATGACTGAGTAGGCATGGCTTTGATTAAAGCATACAGTCTGTAAGGAAAAAGGAGCAATCAGAGGGGAAAAAAATGTTTTGGAACGTTAAAAATGCAAATGTCAAAAAATTACACTGAACTGTGAGAATAACAAAATGAAAATAAGATAAGAAATCATATTTAAATTTAATGTCCTATAGTGGAAACTAGAAGGTAAATAATTCAAAAATAAGAAAAAAAAAACACACACACACATGGAAAAGGATCCAAAAGTCAAAGATCTAAGAAGTTTGAAGCAGAGACAATGGCAGAAAAGAAATAATCTAAGAAACAGCAGAAGAGAATCTCCCCAAACTCCATGAAGTCTTCATTTTTAAATGATCTATGTAGAGGCAAATAAAGTTAATTTTAAAAGACCCACTCCTAGGCTCAATCTAGTAAAATTTCAGAACTCCAAGAGTAGAGAAAATTCTGAGAGAGGCAGTGAGAAAATTGGTTACCAGAAGAAACAAGGATAAGGATGGCACCAAGGACTTCCTTGGCAGTTCAGTGGTTAAGTCCCCCCACTTACATTGTATGGAACACGAGTTCAATCCCTGGTCCAGGAACTAAGATCCTGCATGCTGCTCAAAAATAAATAAATAAATAAACAAATTTCAAAAAAAGAGAATGGCACCAAACTTCTCATCAACACTTAATGCTCAAAGACAACTGGATAATATTTCAAACTTTCAAGAATAGGGAAAGGTTGGAATGTTTATATTACTCAAATAATATTTTTACTTGGTAAAAGAATGAAACTATATTTTAAAACATTTAGAATCTCACTCTCATCCTTATTTGCTCCATTCTCCACTCATCTGTCCCCAAAGGTGATAATCATTTCTGTTACTTTCTCATTTATCCTCCAAGTTTGGAAAACAATTTTGAACTTAAATTTCTAAACAAGCAACCCAAATCAAGCCCCCAAAATCAAACAAGTTTGGGCAAAATAATTGCATATGCAACACACAAGCACTCAGAGTATAGTGTACCATGGGGTTTTTGTGAAATAAAATGCTAGAGAAAGGTTCTAGCAAAATGAAAAGGGAGCCAAGAAAGGGAACACACAGGATAGACACTAGATATATGGCAGCAGCTGAATGTGACTTGTGAGAAATGATTCTGAAAAGAAGTTGAAAAGGATCTGCTAGACCTAGAGACAGGTTTTCTAGGAAACTAGTAATAATAAGCTTCAGGGCTTCTCACTCACTAAAGACCATTCGAAGGCCAAGGCATAGCCCTTAACTGAAAGTATTTGTAATTTTGTATTTCTTCTCTTGAAGTACAGCTCCCCAGTTGTAGAAGATTCAAGACCTATAAAATTTGGACCCATCCTTGATTAGACTTTAACATTTGAAGGATTTTCCTTCAAGCAATGAAGTTTTAATGCATGAATTACATTTCTTTCTTTGGGTTGAATCGAACTCTTATAATGGTATTTATCTAATCACATGAAAAATATTTTTGTTTATTGATTTTCCATTTCTAAAATTAACCTAGAGATGAGATATGAAGATTTAATTGGAGTTATAGAACAGAACAGGAATGTTATAAATCTTGTCAATATAAAATTACAATATAGCTAAAAATATTAGAAAAGAGAGATGGAAGGATAATCAATTTATTAATCTTTGATTACAGAATTTCTAGGAACACTAAAGTTAACAATAAGAATACTCAATTTTCTAGGAACACTAAAGTTAACAATAAGAATAGAGACTTAATTATACTGTATATTGTTAACTATATAAAAAAGTAACTACTGCATTCTGGAGCTGGAGTACAGAACAGGAATGTTATAAATCTTGTCAATATAAAATTACAATATAGCTAAAAATATTAGAAAAGAGAGATGGAAGGATAATCAATTTATTAATCTTTGATTACAGAATTTCTAGGAACACTAAAGTTAACAATAAGAATACTCAATTTTCTAGGAACACTAAAGTTAACAATAAGAATAGAGACTTAATTATACTGTATATTGTTAACTATATAAAAAAGTAACTACTGCATTCTGGAGCTGGAGGGGTTACGGAAGTGGGAGGTACTGCAGCAGTGATAAATTCCTCATCTTTGAGAATATAACCCAGGACACTGTTAAAAGATGATGAACCAAGGAAAAAGATAGGAGGTGAAAAGAAAGTGAAGTCGCTCAGTCACGTCTGTCTGACTCTTTGCGACCCCATGGACTGAGGAGCCTGGTAGGGATTTTCCAGGCAAGAATACTGGAGCGGTTTGCCATTTCCTTCTCCAGGGGATCTTCCCGACCCAGGGATCGAACCCAGGTCTCCCGCATTGTAGGCTGACACTTTACGGTCTGAGCTACCAAGGAAGCCCCACTGTTAAAAAATGATGAACCAAGGAAAAAGACAGGTATTACTAAAGACAGAAATATTAATTAAAGATATAATTAACCAAAGGCATTAATTAAAGCTAAAATAATAATCATGTGAGCAATCCCAGTCAGAAAGAACTATCAGATGCTTGTTTTTAATTGAAGTAGAGGAAGAAGAAAGAAAACTTTTTAATCTTTCATTTTATAATTCTCTATAATATTTGAATTTTTAAATGTGTACTACCTCTATAATTTTTTAAACAGAATTTTAAATATCTGTACAAGTACACACTCTATGTTTATAACTGTGGGGATGGGAAACAATCTAAATGCAGAGAGACAAATAGGAAACTGATTAAAATCATTTAAATTGATTTTATGTATTTACTGACATGGAAAGACCTCCATTATTTGTTTTGTTTTTGTTTGTTTGTTGTTTTAGTTGCAGCACTCAAACTCTTTTTTCAGTTGCAACATGAAAACCCTTAGTTGGAGCATGTGGAACCTAGTTCCCTAACCAGGGATCAAACTCTCGCCTCCTGCATTGCAAGCACAGAGTCTTAGCCACTGGACTCCTAGGGAAGTCCCTCTATCAGGTTTTTTTTTATTTCAACAAATCCAAATGCTAAATAACGCGTGCGTCATGACCAAGTTTTTAAAAAATCTGTGGTGTATGTAAATGTATGTACTCAAAAATGCTTATTCTAAAATGTGAATAATTATTTTATCCAGGTGATAAGAATGCAGGTGGATTTTTATTTTTCTGTCTTTGCTTGGCTTTTCTAAAATTTCCTGGGAGGAACATAAACTATATTGCAGCAAAAGGAAACCAATAATGTTATTTTAATATATTTTTCCCTAATTCATTCCACATTTTTCTGAACTGAAACAAGGTCACAAGATTCTATTTGTAATTCTTGGCACAACTGAATATTTTATTTGCATCAAAATCTGTTTGACATTACCTTCAAATCAAAGTGCTGAGGTACAAAGATGTCCTTTTTGTTCTCAGTGATAAAAAGAACAAATTTTCATAGCTAAAACAGATAAAAAGAAGATCATTTGCCTGGTTCCTAGTGCAGCTATGACATCAATTTCAGAGCCACGGAGAAGGGAATTTAAGTTATCACAATTGACAACAAAGCACGAGCTGAGTCTGTCAGCGGTTGTTCGTTGTCTCCGTGTTCATCTCAAAACGCTTTGGGCAGCGTTTTGCTGCTGGTAAATTTCAAAAGCCTGAAAATCTATGACTTTTCCAGTCATAAAAAACAGTTCTGATAAGGAAGTTTATACTGATTTCATTGCAACAGATTTAACACTGAGAAAACAAAGCCAAAAGCAATAGGTGCTAATGTTCTAGTGCAAGTTCGGATCCAAAGCATTTTCACCACTTCAAAGCAAGTAAGAGGGTCACAAAGTAAGTGGGTCACAAAGCATTTTCCCCTGGTTTGGGACATCTTAGTTCCACATCAGGCTACCCTGTATTTCAGAATTTTTCTTTTTTTTCTTTTTTGGCCTCCCGGCGTGTGGGATCTTAAGTCCTCCACCAGGGGTTGAACCCATGCCCCTTGCATTGGAAGGACAGAGTCCTAACCATTGAACCACCAGGAAATTCCCAACTTCAGAATTTTTAAAGTGATAAGAAGACATTTAAAAAGTAACCACAATATACTTTTACTCAGTTTCACTTGTAATTTTTTTTTGCACATTGTCTACCCTTAATCAGATTTCTCTGAGAACCAGAATTCAGAAAGGGCAAGGTTCAAGTAATAATTATGGTACGCTTACTGAGCCTTTCCAATGCACCAGGAACTACGTTAAGTACTGAGTAACTACTTAAGTGTTGATTAAGTGTTTAACCAATATTTAAGCACTTAATTTAAGCAATTAAATCAGTACTTAAGTGCTGATTAAGTCCTATACTAAGAACATTTCTCATTTGATACTCACAGAGCCTCATGAAATAGGCAACAATATTACCCTCACATGGCAGATTGTATTTTCTAAATACGGCCAGAACTATATCTCTCATCCCAAATGCTTTTCTACAATGTGACTTTGCCAACATTTCCATCAACAGGTTGGGCCCTCTATACCCTCACTTTAGCTTTTTTTTAATATTTAATATTTTTATTTCCTTATTCAGCTGCATGGAATCTTAGTTGTGGCATGAGGGATTCTTGTTCCTCAACCAGGGATCAAACCCAGGCCTCCTGCATTTGGATGCACAGAGTCTTAGCCACTGGACCACCAAGGAAATCTCAAGGTTCTACATTGTTTGCGATGGCTCCTTACATCCCTGAAATAATAGGACTATCTAATGTTAGACAAGAGCCTCAATTTCAGAAGAATAATTAGATGTATCACTTTAAAAGTAACTATTATTCTTGACTTGAACAAACAGCTGAAACTTTTACTTGAAAAGTTGTAATAAGGAACAGGCAAGAGAGTTGGGCAGAAGCTGAGTGAGGCTCATTATACTAATTCTCCAGGGAACCCAGGGACCATAAATCTTAGGATAAGAGTAGATCCCTGAAGAAAACAAAGCTGCCATCCAAATCTTCCAACCCTTATGTCACTTCCACAAGGAGATGTGTTTATTCCAGGAGGAGTTCATTCACTGTCTTATAGAGCCCCATTGTCCACAGGAGAAATATCTCACAGAGACTGGCCCAACGTGGAGAATGTAATAGAAGTCCTTATCAGTCAAAATCAGCCTCAATTAGTCCAAAAGGAGAACAAAGGAAGATTCCACTAAATGTAACTGAATGCTTCCTAGGCTTTTCCCAGGATGAGCTTGCTGAACTTGGAAATTTTCAAGACATTCTGGCCTCATCAGATCCTGTGAAGTGAATGATGACAAAGTTAAGGAAATCATTCTCCCACCCAGAAAAAGCCAAAAGACCATTCAGGATACTTTGGAAAAGAATTGTTGTTCTTAAAGGATGCCATCAAATTCATGAGAGAGAGGGGTCTCAAACCAACGGTATAAGAGCTGCATTTAGCACACACAGACAATACTGCAAGCTCAAGACATACTCATGTGAACCAGGTTATCTTCTGAAATCCTGTGAGTAGTGTATTTTAGATAGCCTGATTGGAACCTCCCTAGAGGGCTGCCTGGTGGCTCAGACAGCAAAGAATCTGCCTGCAATGCAGCAGCTGCTGCTGCTGCTGCTAAGTTACATCAGTCATGTCCAACTCTTCGCAACCCCATGGACTGTAGCTACCAGGCTCCTCCATCCATGGGATTTTCCAGACAAGAATACTGGAGTGGGTTGCCGTTGCCTTCTCTGCAATGCAGGAGACCTGGGTTCAATCCCTGGGTTGGGAAGATCCCCTGTAGAAGGAAATGGCAACCCACTCCAGTATTCTTGCCAGGAGAATTCCATGGACAGAAGAGCCTGGTAGGCTATAGTCCGTGGGGTCCCAAAGAATTGGACACAATTGAGCAACTAACATTTTCACTTTTCAGAGGGCAGCTAGAAACCTTACCCTGGGCCAGAGGGTAATCTCCACTTTGGCCTTGCACAGATGGCAGAGCAACAGTGACTTCCCCAAACCATGCTTTTCGTGGCACTTATCTTCTATATTCGAGCACGCTGAGCACACACACTGGGCGTCATCTGTAGCTTCAGACCCACCATCCAGGTCAGTGCTAGGCAAGCCAATGTTTATCCAGGCAGAACCATTAAGTTACTCACATTGAGGAAATGTGTCTGTCCTGCCTTGTGCTCTGTGTAGCTGTCCCCTTGAAAAACCCAAAGCTCTGGAGAGCATCAGGTCTGCCTGAAACTCTTAATGATTTTCCTTAGAAGGAGAAGATCTCACTCTCCTTCTAAGTACTAGAACTAGCAAGAGGCAGGAAAAACCTCCAGGGCATCCATAAAGACTTTCTTACTGGGTACTGTATAACTGATCCTTAAAATAATGAATAGACTGGGTGAATAGTGCGGTCATGCCTAGGCTCTCAGGGTGCCAGGCAAGTCTTCCAGTTCACTCACCAAGTCTGAAGGATAAAGGGAGAAATATCCGCACTCAGGAAGTGGACCCCTTCCCTTTGTATCTGGAAGACTGTCCCACCCAGCTGTTGACCTCCCATTTGAAGTAGGGAAAAAATAAAAAGTTTATTAGCCACTCTGTCTGTGAGACATATCCTTGGGCTAATCACAGTGTCTTTTCATGATTTATCTGTGCTAACTTCATGATTCAGTATGAGCCCAGAGCTTTCTCCTTCCACCCCCAGGCAATTCTTCTTCATCTTAGTCTCTATTCCCATTTCTTTCCCAATATGTTCCATCAGGACTTTGCCTAAAGGATACTCATTCTATTAGCTCCTGATGATGTGTCTGGATATTATGCTCATATTGGATCCTGCTTCTCTTCTAAAATGAGTTGGGTAAGTTTCTTAACCACCTTGACTCATCTGTGACCCGCATGACTGGCTACAGAGAGCTCTTTCTCAAATTGCTGAGAAGCTAAATGATACTGAGCCTAGAAATAACCCCTTGTGAAGAGCCCTTAGTTATATTCTCTGAGGCTGATCAACTATTTTGTGCTCTTTAATACCTGTAAACAAATGTTAATACAGTAGTAGTTTTGGAATAACTGACTAGTGTAGCCTGTGCTGAAGAGAAGGCAAAATCATAAGAAAGGTAAAGTTTATATAGTTTACTACCATTTCATCCTCTCTACTAATATCCCCTAGCATTTCCTTCATCCCAGGTACCTAAACTGGGTCCCAATCTTATTCTCCAGTGACTGAAAAATAATTGTTGCTACAGTTCTGTCTGATAATTAAGGGAGTAGTTGATAATGCTTAAGGAAGGAAACTTGTAGGGAGGAGCCTTTTAAAAAGAGCTGTTTTTTAGATTTGGGGTTTTGCTTTTGTTTTGTTTTCTGCTGGAAGCATTCTAGCAGACCCAAACAGACCTCTATTTACTAGCTCAAACTCCAGACTATCTCAGAGATGGACAGTTACTCCTTAGAGAATGTTTGTGGGGAGACATCTCCATCTTCTCATGAGGAAAAACAAACTCTCTTCAGATGGGCCAGTTTGACAGACTACTTGGCATATGACAGCAAGATTTCTGTCTTCTACGAAGTACAATGTAAGTGACACATCCTCAATCTATTGTGTGTCAAAAACCACCAAATCCATCCCACAGATATTTGAGGTGTTGTTCACTCATTCAATACATGCATATTGAAGCTGATTGTTTCAAGAAACTTGTTCTAAGGGCCATATAAAATACAAAGATGAAAAACAACTATAAAACACAATAAAAGTTGTGATATATAACAAAATTATGGGGGATACAGAGACTCATGCACTCAAAAGAGAAGATTTTATGGAAATGATAGCACTCATTAAGGAGACTTAAAGGATAAATAGGATTTGAAAAGCTAATGGTTCCAACATGAAATGCCATGTGCTGAAACCTATGTATATAAAACAGCTAAAAAAATTTTGAAAACCAAAGGGTCTATTGTATCCTGAGCCCATAGGAATATGTAATCAGGAGACTATGGATCTATCACATTAGGACAAACCCAGTGTCCACATTAGGGACTTTCCTGGTGCCTCAGATGGTAAAGCATCCAATGTCCACATAAGGATAAATACCAAATTCCCATTAACAGATTTTTTTTCCACTAAAAAATTGTTATTTGTGCATACATTACTTGGATTATTCTCTTTTTGATTGGTGAGCATTGTGCTTTTCTCTCATAGATTTTCTCTTCTCTCTTTATTAATCCAAAAACTAGTGAAAGGTATCACATTTTCAGGTAATACTGAAATAGCAATAGAGTGTCTGAATAATCAGTTTACCCAAGAATATGGATCTGTATAGTGTATGACTAATTAAGTAAAACGGCTCAACTTAGCCATTTTGCTATTTTTCTAGCCTCAAACATTTGTCAGCCTCAAACAGGGACTTCTTATGAATGAAGACCCAATATTAGAATAAAGATAAAAATGAAAGGTAGTGAAAGGTAATGAAAGTCAGAGGCAAAGGAATTGTTGAGGAACAGAAATAAAATTTCACTTAACAAAAACAAGCAAGAATAACTTTTGGTTTAAGACATTTACTTAGCATCCCTGGCAATACCACTCTCTACCACATAGAAACACCAGGGCCAATAAAAGAGACAAGTAGCCTCAAAGAGGCTCTGTTAAAATAAAAAAAAAAAGGACTCTGACAACTCTAAATGGTACATTCAGCACTTTTTCCTATAAATTCCAAGTATCCTCAGATCCCCAGAACATCACGACTCCTGCTGCTGTGCACCTCTGATTGGCCATTCCCAGCAGAGGCCAGAGCAGCCACGGGGAACCACACCACGGTCACCGAGTTCATCCTGCTGGGGCTCTCAGATGCCTGCGAGCTGCAGATGCTCCTCTTCCTGGGGCTCCTCCTGACCTACCTGCTCACTCTCCTGGGGAACCTGCTCATCGTGGTCCTCACCCTCATGGACAGGCGCCTCCACACCCCCATGTACTACTTCCTCCGCAACTTTGCTGTCCTAGAGATCTGGTTCACCTCGGTCATCTTCCCCAAGATGCTGACCAACATCCTGACTGGAAACAGGACCATCTCCCTGGCCAGTTGCTTTCTCCAGTTTTTCCTCTATTTCTTCCTGGGCACCACAGAGTTCTTCCTCCTGGCAGTGATGTCCTTTGACAGGTATGTGGCCATATGTAACCCCTTGCGTTATGCCACCATCATGAGCAAAAGGGTCTGTGTCCAGCTAGTTCTTTCTTCCTGGATCACAGGGCTCCTTCTCAACATCATTCCAGGTTTCCTCACAATTCAGCAGCCGTTCTGTGGTCCCAATATCATTGATCATTTCTTCTGTGACAGCTTTCCACTCCTGGAACTCATATGTGCAGACACAAGTCTAATAGAGCTTCTGGGTTTCATCCTGGCCAACGTCAGCCTCCTGGGCACTCTGTCCGTGACGGCCACTTGCTATGGCCACATCCTCCACACCATCCTGCACATCCCCTCAGCCAAGGAGAGGCGGAAGGCCTTCTCAACCTGTTCCTCCCACATCACTGTTGTCTCTCTCTTCTATGGCAGCTGCATCTTCATGTATGTCCGGTCAGGCAAGGGTGGCCAGGGGGAGGACAGGAACAAGGTGGTGGCCTTGCTCAACACTGTGGTGACCCCAGTGCTCAATCCCTTCATCTACACCCTGAGGAACAAACAGGTGAAGCAGGTGTTTTGGGAGCAGGTGAACAAGCTCTTCTAATAAACCTGTGGATCCAAGAGACTGCACACAGGATCCTCAGTCAAGCTAAGAGAGCATCAGGCCTCTGCAACAGATGAAGGCTTTCTCATCCAGAAAAAGCTTGATGACATGTTTCTGGGGCCCCAGTCACTGTGAAACTCAGCATCAACTCACAAGCTCTGTGGCCCCTCAAGGCATTTTTAGTAATTATCATATCTGAATATTTCTCTTCATTCCATCAACGTCTGCTTGGCTTCTCAGCAGAATATAAGCTCTCTGACAGCAGGTACTAGCTCTTTAGAGAAGGGCACGGCAACCCATTCCTTTATTCTTGCCTGGAGAATCCCATTACAGAGGAGTCTGGCAGGCTACAATCCACAGGGTCACAAAGAGTCAGACACGACTGAAGCAACTGAGCAGGCATGCATGCACGCACTAGCTCTGTAATTCACCATGAGCCTCCAACACCAATCTATAGTCATAGGTAGTATCCATACTCAGAAAGTACTTGCAGGCCTATTGCTTTGTGTCTGTTTATCTAACAACTTTGCAGAGAGGAGACCAGTCCTCATTTAGCACTGTTCTCATTTCACACTTATATTCTTGCTACAGATACACATCAGTAAAAATTTAAAAAAAAAAGGCTAGCTGCTTATTATCTTGTACATAACCTACTTATGCTTTGTTTAGCAGAAAAATTCATAGAAATTCTTCATTCCTATTTACAAAGACTCTTCCTCTTTCTGGTTGTTTACTTCCTTGAGCCCCAGTTTTCTCATCTGTAAAACGGGGATGACAATGGCCATTCCAAAGGATTATGATAAAAGTCAAATGAGATACTCTGTGCAAGAAACTTAAATAGTGACAGGAACCTAATAAGTCTCACTAAATGTTAGTTTTTTTCATCTCTCATCTTACTTTTCCTCTCTTCCTTTTGAATTTCACACCAGTTGCTAACAAAAGCTTTTCTGTTTGAAATGCTATAAATTTTATATTCTGAATGTCATATTAATCTTATACAAAGCTAAATACAGTATT
>SJYC01075450.1:0-11777 GCA_006408675.1 Madoqua kirkii | reverse complement strand
ATGAGATGGTTAGATGGCATCACCAACTCAATGGACATGAGTTTGAGTAAACTCTGGGAGCTCTTGATGGACAGAGAGGCCTGACGTGCTGCAGTCCATATGGTCTCAAAGAGTTGGACATGACTGAGTGACTGAAATGAACTGAACTGAACTCTGTGATTGAGCAGCATTTGCTCAAGTTAAAAAGGAAACAAAACCCCGCAGATCCAAGTGTCATCATTTCAGTCTCTGCTTTCTCATAGATTAGGCATATTAAAATAAGCTTACGTGACACAGCTGCATTTCAGGTAAGGCTCTAGCCATGTTTTATATATGGCCTTTTAAGGAAACACTGATTGTCCCAGAAGAGTTGGCCACTATGAAGGGTTTTTGAGGAGAGCCATTAAAAGACCTATTTTTTTCTAGACTCAAAAGCCAAGAAGATTCTGCCCAGCAGGTTTTCTGTCCCAAGTCTTCTTGTTGTTTGTTGTTCAGCTGCTAAGTCATTTGGACTCTTTGCAACCTCATGAACTGCAGCACGCCAGCTTTCCTGTCCTTCGCCATCTCCTGGAGCTTGCCAACTCATGGCCATAGAGTTGATGATGCCATCACAAGAAGATTCTGCCCAGCAGGTTTTCTATCCCAAGTCTTCTTGTTGTTTGTTGTTCAGCTGCTAAGTCATTTGGACTCTTTGCAACCTCATGAACTGCAGCACGCCAGCTTTCCTGTCCTTCGCCATCTCCTGGAGCTTGCCAACTCATGGCCATAGAGTTGATGATGCCATCCAACCATCTCATCCTCTGTCGTCCCTTTCTCCTGCCCTCAGTCTTGCCCAGCATCACGTTCTTTTCCAATGAGTCAGTTCTTTACATCAGGTGGCCAAAGTATTGGAGTTTTAGCTTCAGCATCAGTCCTTCCAGCGGATATTCAGGATTGATCATTAAGATGGACTGGTTAGATCTCCTTGCAGTCCAAGGCTCTTCTCTTTGCTGCTCCTGAGAATAGCGTGCTGAGATGTTAGAATCCTTTCTAGCTTCAGGCTTCCAGATGGATCCCCAGGGCAGCGCAGGTGTACTCATTGCCCAAGTCAGGAAGGAGGATGCTTGCGGGGTCCTGGGGGTCAGGCTGGGACCAGGGGTGGAGCTTTGCCTGGCTCAGCAGCTGCTGGTGACCAGTGATGAGCTGAAGGAGCAGCTGAGACCTTGCCCCTATGTCAGGGGACGTGTTGGGGGGAGAGCGGATTTTAGAGTATGAAAGTGACAAAGCTAGTGTCGAGGAATTTTGAAACCAAAACATAATAATTAGGAAGAGGCCATGTGGAAAGATGGCTGCTGTCTGGCTGTATTCCCCCACTGCCCCCATCTCCGTATCTGTGTCTGCTGATCAGCTGTGCTATTACCGAAGCTGCCCTTGGTCTCTGATAGCCTGTCTGCCTGTCTCTCCATGACTGACTCATTATTCTTCTTCTGAGATTATGGACATTTGATCACTTATCAATTCTTCCTGTCAAGACATATCCAAGTGAACCCAGGAAGAAGAAAGACAGAGAAGGGGAAGACTTTAAAAGATTGCCTATGTGCTCTCAGTGTTAGATCATACTTACTAGCAGCGATTAAGTCATAATTTATACTCAGATCGAGCTTGGTGTTTCAGAAAAGACATTTTACTTATACTTGTTAAAACTAAGTCAGAAAAGTCAGAGGATAAGAGAAAGCCCAGTGATTGCTCGGTGCTAAGGAAAATATTCATGTTGGGTCGCCCAGGGGTAGTTTTAATTCTTCCCATAGATCATAACGGTTGCATTGCTGTTAAGTTGAGGCTGGAGCCATTGAGCACGACATATGTGCAGTGAGCCCTTGGCTGTGGTTTTCACCTCTTGTGGCCGGAATGGGGATGGTTTGTTCAGCTGTGGACCTGAGACTGCAGGACAGCTCTGTACAGGCTGTCCGAGGGAGGCCCGGAGCTGGTCCTCCCTGTGCCGGGCCCAGACGGGACACCTGGGCCCCACACACGGTTCAGGGCCCAGGCAAAGACTAGGACCAGTCATTTCCTGGATGCTCACGCTGAGTCACTGTGTGTTGTTCAGGTTGCGTCTGAATGCAGGTAGACGCAAAGGGCAGGCAGAGGCTGGAGCCGGGAGTGCGGGTGGGGTGCTTTGCTGGTGGCAGTTCTGCATGTGTTCATAACAGTTTCTTCTTTAAACAAGGAAAAGCAGCTTTATGAGCTGTATTGCATATCATAAAATTTACCCATTCCATTTCTACAAGTCAAAGATTTCAAGTAGCTTTACCAAGGGTGCAGCCGCCACCTCGAATCGATTTGGGGACATTTCCTCACCCTCCTCCCCACCGTAAGGTCCTTCCCATCCCCTCATAGTTAATCCCCATTTCACCCCCAGCCCCAGGCAACTACTGATCTACTTTCCATCTCTTTTGTAGTAATTTCGCTAATTATGTTCTAATTAGAGAAGTAATAGCTTCTTATTTTAGATCATTTGAGTAACCCCAGAAAGAGAAGTGGCTGGGAGGAGGGCTGGAACCCCCTTGCTGGGATCCTCTCTGGGCTGCTCTTTCTAGCTTTTGCTTCTGCTGCCCCCTCCTCCCACCTGGCCGAGGGGCTTCCCCTTCTGTTCCGTCCTGTGCCGCGATGCCCTCCACCTGCTCCCACAGCAGAGTCCTCCCCATCTTTGAAGGTCCATCCCACGTAATCCCCCATCAGCAAAAGATTTCCCTGGTGTTGAAACTGAAAGCGGTTCTCTCTTCTGAGCAATTCTGTGGTGTTCTAGTTATGGCTCATAGGGTTTCCGTGTGGCACGTTCATGCTTCATCTTCCTTACTAAACGGTGAGTCATGAGGACCAGGCTTCTGTCTAATGCGTCTTTGTCGCCCAAGCCCTCTCACCTGCTCCATCTCCCATTGCCCACCTCAAGGGCCTCGTGTGCCTCCTTCATCACTGTCATCACAGCTGTGACGGCTGTTGCGTGTCACACCTACCTTGTCCCCAGTGTCCAGCGTGAAAGCTGGCCCTGGGTTTGCACATTCTTAGGTTTTTTATTCTTAATGTTTAATTCGTGGATGCTGAAGCCTAGTTTACCTCTTCTCATCTAATACCTGTCCTCACTACCTGACTTATTTCAATTAAAAAAATAATAAATAATAATAAAGTCTTTTTTTTTTCTTGGCCACACCACACAGCTTGTGAGATTTTAGTTCCCTGACCAGGGGTTGAACCCAGGCCCTCTGCAGTGAGAGTGCAGAGCCCTAACTACTGGACTTCCAGGAAATTGCAGATAACAGTCTTAAAATAGACATGTAAACAAATTCTGGGTGCTGTTCTTCTTCCCCGCTGTGCAGAACCTTGTTTTTCTCTCACTCATGCATGCACTCACCTATAATGCACCTCTCGTAGAAACACACCAGAGTTCTTCCTAGAAACACACGTTTTAATCAGCAAGCACCTTATTCTTTTCTTCCCCTAATGCACCGTGTATCACCGTGTATCTGTTTGTTCTGGTGTCTTTAGCTCAGCCTCCTGCCCTGAGCGGCTCTGACGCCCCCTCCCCAGGCCTTTCCTGCCGCCACCGGTCTTACACTGGCCTCGTCCAGCAGCACTCAGGACTAAACAGACCTATCCGACTCCAGCCAGGACTCTGCAGTCCAGTGGACGAAGGGGCAGAGTCAAGGCTTAGGAACTGGAACAGTCACGTTTTTTCCAAGCCCAAGTCAGCCCACCTGACTGCTCAGAACCACTGGTATCTACAGAGTCCAACATGTTTCATGTCGTGTGTCTTACACTTTCGTTTAATTCTTGGTGTCTACATATTTATGAAGACTCTTGAGAGTCCCTTGGACTGCAAGGAGATCAAGCCAGTCAACCCTAAACGAAATCAACCCTGAATGTTCATTGGAAGGACTGATGCTGAAGCTGAAACTCCAGTCCTTTGGGCACCTGATTTGAGGAGCTGACTCATTGGAAAAGACCCTGATGCTGGGAAAGATTGAAGGCAGGAGGAAGAGAGCAGCAGAGGATGAGATGGTTGGATGGCATCACTGACTTGATGGACGTGAGTTTGAGTAGGCTCCGGGAGTTGATGATGGACAGGCAAGCCTGGTGTGCTGCAGTCCATGGGTTTGCAAGGAGTTGGACACGGCTTAACGACTGAACAATAACATATTCTTCCTCTGAGATGGCAAACACTGATTTGTTCATTTGTAGCCAGCTTTCTGCTATCTGTAAAATAGGTGCTCAATAAATACATGGTGAATGAATTAACGAATTCCCACATTCATAATGTGATGTTTAAAGCTATTAATGTATCTCTAGATTCTGACTCTTGTTGTTCAGTCACTCAGTCAAGTCTGACTCTTTGTCACCCCGTGGACTGCAGCACGCCAGGCTTCCATGTCCTTCATCTCCCAGAGCTTGCTCAATCTCATGTCCACTGAGGCAGTGATGCCATCTAACCATCTTATCCTCTGTCATCTCCTCCTGCCTTCAGTCTTTCCCAGCATCAGGACCTTATTCAATGAGTCAGTCAGCTCTTCACATCAGCTGGCCAAAGTATTAGAGCTTCAGTATCAGTCCTTCCAATGAATATTCTGGGTTGATTTCCTTTAGGATTGACTGGTTGGATCTCCTTGCAGTCCAAGGGACTTTCAAAACTCTTCTCCAACACCACAGTTCAAAAGCATCAATTCTTCAATGTTCAGCCTTCTTTATGGTCCAACTCTCACATCCGTACATGACTACTGGGAAAACTGTAGCTTTGACTGGATGGACCTTGGTTGGCAAAGTGATGACTCTGCTTTTTAAAATGCTGTCTAGATTTGTCACAGCTTTTCTTACAAAGAGCAACCATCTTTTAATTTCATGGCTGCAGTCACCATCTGCAATGATTTTGGAGCCCAAGAAAATTAAGTCTGTCACTGTTATCATTATTCACCCATCTATTTGCCATGAAGTGATGAGACCAGATGCCAGGATCTTAGTTTTTTGAATGTTGACTTTTAAGCCAGCTTTTTCACCCACCTCTTTCATCTTTATCAAGAGGCTCTTTAGTTCCTCTTTGCTTTTTGCTGTAAGGGTGGTGTCATCTGCGTATCTGAGGTTATTGATATTTCTCCCGGCAATCTTGATTCCAGCTTGTGCTTCAACCAGCCCGGCCTTTCGCTTGATGTCCTCTGCATATAAGTTAAATAAGCAGGGCTACAATATACAGCCTTGACATATTCCTTTCCCAATTTTGAACCAGTCCATTTTTCTGTGTCCTTGACCTGCATACAGGTTTCTCAGGCGGCAGGTAAGGTGGTTTGGTATTCCCATCTCTTTAAGAATTTTCCACAGTTTGTTTTTCCTGTGCTAAAGTCAAAGGCTTTAGTGTAGTCAGTGAAGCAGAAGTAGATGAGTGCCATTGAGAACAGAAAAGCTTGAAGCCGTCCCTTAGGATTTGTGGCATTTGTGAGCTTGATAAGACGAATGCAGGGTAGAACCTGTTAAGTCCCTTAAGATATTTTTAAAATGAAAGTCCTGGATATTTCCTCGGTGGTCCAGTGGTTAAGAATCTGCCTTCCAGTACAGGGGACAGTGATTCAATCCCTGGTCTGGGAACTAAGATCCCACATGCCACAGGGTAACTAAGCCCAAGTGCCACAACTAAATCCTGACATAGCCAAAAATAATGATTTTTTTAAAGAATATATTGGAGAATCGGTGTGGGGGTGGACATTGCTTCCTGCTGAGCAGTTGGGATGTTAATGAAAACCATGGCAACTGAGTCATCCTCCTGGTCGTGCAGGTTTTGGGCATCAGGGGCACAGGGAAGATTGTGAGGTCAGGATGGAGCACGTCATCCATGAGCTTAGACTCCAGGGAGCAGGAAATGAATGAGAAAGATGTCTGTTCAGCTGGACATGGGAATGAAACGTGGCAAATGAGGTTGGACTATGAGGGTCGAGATGCAGAAATAGGTTTGGTTTTTATCAGGGACACATGAGAGAAACCATACAGCTGCAAGGAAGGGGTTGGGGCAGGCAGGGGAAGTGATGCCCCAAGTCCAGTAAAGGGGCAGGGAGGTGAGAAGGCAGAGGGAGCGTGTGGACGCGTAGCAGCTGGAGAGGCCGGGCCCCGGGAGGCAGGCTGAGTGCCGAGCTGGTGGGTGGAGACACGGGACACGGGTGGGGAAACCCAGGCGTGCTCCCGGCAGGGATGAGTCACCTGTATGGCCTCACCTTAGACTCAGGTTTTCAGTATTTAAATCCGAACTCTCCAGGCTGTTCCTGGCAAGTCGTTGCTGAGGGCGTTGTGCCTCTGCTGGTGTGTGCCGAGTCGAGCTATGGGAGCCTCAGACAAAAGTTAGCCCAGAAGGCATTTCGGAGATGACAGTCATGACCTGACCGTTTATCTGGCAGAGGAGGTGGGTGGTGCAGGCATGGTTACACACCTTACTAGTAGTAGTTTTCAGGTAAATTTCTTCCTCCATTTTGAAAGTTCATATGCTGAATAGTGCATGGAAATCAGATCCCACGTGGCTGTAAAAGTTGTGACGGTAGTTGGCCTTCCAGCCCAAGGTAATTCTACTCCAAGTGAAATTTTCCTTTGTCGGACTGTAAGAAGGAAGGGTCTTACGCAAGGCTCTTCTCTCCGTTGATGGTCCCGTAATTTCGGAGCAGGTCTCTGAAGTGACCCAGTCACCCGCAGCAGCGCGCCGCGTGGCAGCTGGGGAGCATGTGCGGAGGAAGGTGAGGACCGAGACCCTCAGCTTTCTTTTCCCTGGGGAGGGACTCTCACTGGGTTGAGAACCCAGGGACTCTGCGCCTTGAGCTTTCTTGCTCACTGAAGCTTGGTGTCTTCAAGTTGGCTCACAGCTGAGTGACCTGTGGGGTCAGGCCATGAGTGTGTCAGGAGGCTTTGGTTCTCCTCGATTTAATCCATAGTGACAACTTGCTAAGCCACCATCTCTGCCTTCTTACTTCAGGGGGAAGAACAGGGGACCTCGAGAACGCTTGTTCCTCCTTTTCTCACTTACCTGCTTTCTCCAGCCACCCCCCCACCCCCTCAGTGCTTGTTCCCTCGCTCTCTCACACACGTTCTCTTCTAGTTTCCTTTGTTGGGGGCTGTGCTGTGGAGACTGGGGGCACTGTGGACCCCAGAACCGGCCAGAGGCACAGCCCCAGGGCATGGATGGAGCTGTGAAAGGAGAAAGTGTTAGTGGGCTCCCGTTCCTGGATCTTTAAAGTGCTTCTGTCATTGATTTTTTTTTCCCTTCATTGTAATGGTTATCTTTCCACAGACTTCATAGCCCTGTAATAGGTTAATATTTTGTGAAATATAAACAGATACAGACTTTTCACTGTTAGGTTTTCTTCATTCATAACATGACGTCGTTATAGAGAATATTAAGAATGATGGGGTTTTAGGGAAAGTTTATTACCACGTGTTCTCTTAACCTCCTTACTGTCTTTGCTTTAGATTAAAAAGGAAATGGAATAAGAATATTTTTCTTTTCTTTTTTTTTTTTGTCTTTTAGATTCAGAACATGAACAACATAATCTCCTTCCCTCTGGACAGTTTGCTGAAGGGGGACCTGAAAGGCGTGAAAGGGGTACGACCTGCGGAGTCCTGTCTGGGGGGTGGTGGTCTAAGGACAGCATCACGGTCTCCCTGGCCCATCCAGGCAGATACCCCTCAGGCCTTCCTGAAATGGCAAGACAGCTCCGAGCCACCTCGGGCTCCCTTGACTGGCCACCTTGGCACCACCATTCAGCCCTAACAGTGGTGGCCCGTGGCTTTCTCAGTCGTCCCGCTGGTGCTTGAGATGTGGGAGGGAAAGAAACAGGAAACTATGAACAACTATGGGCTCGGCTGGCGGAGCAGGGAAGCCTGTGTGCAGTCCAGTTTTCCAGCTAGTCTGGCCTTGACTGGCCCCTGTACAGGCCCCTTGCAGGAACATGGTCTCCCCACTGGGAGATCAGCACCAGCAAGGCCTGAGCCACCTTCATTTTTCTATCCTGCAAAGGGTACCCATCATTGAGGCCTCCCAAGCCTCCCATAAACCCTCGAGCTGTGATCTGTGTGCTGAGCATGTATGTGTAGGGCTCAAGTGCAATGTGGGGCCAGGTCCTGAGCAGAAAGTCACTCGTGGATATCTCTGGCACAGACAGGTGTTGAGACAAAAGGGAGATGACCGTGCCCCAGTCCTTAGGAGGCCGAGTTCTCTGATCCCCAGCAGCCTCCACAAGGCCCACCTGGCCGACCCAGGGTCTCTGCAGAGGCAAACCATGCACAGAGAGCTGTTGGGGTGGGGAGTATAGCCGGGTGGGTGAGCCGTTAGGAGTGAAGACACTGTGGAACGTTACTCATCGTTCCCTGGGGCCCTGAAGAACACGTCAGGGGAGGTAGGCAGTAAAATGGGAGAGTGGAGCGCACAGGGCAAGTCATGCCCTGAGGCCTGCAAGTCCAGCCTGCCTGCAGCAGCCAGACCCAGTCCTGCCCCGTGGCCTGAGCTGGCGGGAGTGGAGGTGAAGCTGGTGGGGTGGACTGGCCCCCTTCCTGCAGACTCTAGGTGCCAGGCTGTGGAGCTTGGGCCTTGTCAGAAGGCCGGAGAAGAGCCAGAAAGAATTAGAAATCCCCGCAACAAAAGGGTTTTCTCCTCCGAAAGAGCCCTGTTAAAGGGAGCATACATAGGTGGGAACAGCCTGATGGAATTTCTGGTGGCTCAGCACATTGTTAAGTTAGGTTTCATCAGAGAATGTGAATCAGAATCATCCCCTCGTGGCTCACATGGTAGAGAATCCGCCTGCAATGTGGGAGACCCGGGTTCAATTCCTGGATTGGAAGATCCCTCTGGAGAAAGAAATGGTGACTCACTCCAGTAATTCTTGCCTGGAGAATCCCATGAACGGAGGAGCCTGGAGGGCTACACAGTCCGTGGGGTCACAAAGAGTCCAACACCACTGAAGGCCTAAACCATCAGGTCACAGGAGACCGTGAATGGCTTTTATATTCTTGTCTTGGGGCCCATGTCAGGGGAACGTGTGTTGAGATTCCTGTATTAATTTAAAAAGAAAAAGCCAGAGTCCTTTTATTTCAGAGGGATAAATACTTGCAGATTAAATGTTATGTCTGTCTAGGTTTAATTTCAGAATGATTCTAGGGCAGAGGGCAGGGTCTAGGTGAAACAAGACGTGCGAGTTGATAACTCATTGTAACTAGCCAACTGGCACACTATACAATTCCCTCGTCTTCTTTCTGTGTGCATTTTATATATTCTATAATAAAAATTTCTTAGAAAAGAAATGCCACCACTAGTCTAATTAAAAAGCCTGTACTTAGAGCTTAGGCTCTTTATTTTTCATGGGATCACATATGTCATTTATCACAGAAATTAATACTCCTTTCAGGGCTAGTCTTGGGAGACGTTAAGTTTATCTTGCCCAGAAGTTCATGATTAGACCAGTTTAATTTATGCCTCTCTGTTTACAGGATTTGAAGAAGCCTTTTGATAAAGCTTGGAAGGACTATGAAACAAAAATGTGAGTGTTTTCATTTTAAAAAATAAGCGTGGGTAAGTTGAGGCTTTAATTTAAGATCTCTCTTTTATTGCTTAAAAGTATTATCTGAATGAACCTTAATCCAGGAAAGAATTTACCCAGAACTGTGTTGACCTGTTCTGCTGTGACTCTAGATATTTCCTTCCGTGCCGGGTGTCTGCCTTCCTGATGTTAACCTCCTCAGACAGGCTTTCTCTTGCCCCTCCTCTTCTGTCCTATGACTGCCTGATTGTTGTTTTCAGGAATGTTAATTGACTGCTGCTGATTGACTTTAGGCAGCTGTTGTGACATTTCTGATCACAGTTTCTCGATTCCTGGAGTGGAGAGGATCGAGCTAGCTAGAACTGGGTGAGCGATGGTGGGGATAATGGTTTCGGTTATTTTAAATACCTGAGAAGCAGATAATATGTTTTAATGACTCCTGCCTGCTTTGTAATGGCTGTGCCTTAGGTAATAGAGTTTTCTCAGTGGAAATAAAAACTTTTATATGACGCCATCTGGGAAAGTGGGAAGTGTTCAGAAGAAAGCCTCCTCAGATGTCGTTGTTGCTGGCCAGTGGCTAAGTCAGGTCCGACTCTTGTTGACCCCGTGGACTGCAGCACGCCAGGCTCCCCGGTCGTTCACTATCTCCTGGAATTTGCTCAGATTCACATCCATTGATTGGTGATGCCATCTAGTCATCTCAACCTCTGCTGCTCCATTCTCCTTTTGCCTAATTTAATCTTTCCCAACATCAGGGTCTTTTCCAATGAGTCAGTCTTTTCCAAACAGGTGGCTAAAGTGTTGGAGCTTCAGCATCAGTCCTTCCAGTGAACATTCAGGGTTGATTTCCTTTAGGATTGACTGGTTTGACCTCCTTGCAGTCCAAGGGATTCTCAAGAGTTTTCTCCAGCCTTACAGTTTGAAAGCATCGATTCTTTGGTACTCAGCCTTCCTTGTGGTCCAACTCTCAAATCCATACATGACTACCAGAAAAACCATAGCTTTGACTGTATGGATCTTTGTCAGCAAACTGATGTCTCTGCTTTTTAATACACCATCTAGTTTTGTCATAGTTTTCCTTCCAAGGAGCAAATGTCTTGTAATATCATGACTTACAGTCACTGTCCACAGTGATTTTGGAGTCTTAAGAAAATAAAATCTGTCACTGCTTCCACCCTTTCCCCTTCTATTCCATGAAGTGATGGGACTGGATATCATGATCTTAGTTTCTTAAATGTTGAATATCAGGCCAGGAAAATTTTCATTTTCCTTTTTCATCCTCATAAAGAGACTCCTTAGTGCTTCTTCACTTTCAGCTATAAAGGTGGTATCTGACTATCTGAAGTTGTTGGTGTTTCTCCTGGCAATCAGATATAGCTACAGGTAGGTAAGTGGGTTTGTTTGTTTTTACCAGCCCCAGGCATCTGTTCAGAGGTGGAGGATCACAAAGCTCACACCAAGCAATACCAAATCCTTGGTGCTCATCCTGTCCTAGAAATCTAAAGTTCCTGTACTCCAGATTCTGGAGTTTTTCTAATGGTGCACATTCACATATTAACACAGATTATTAAACCAGAATGCTTTGAAGATTGCCTCAACCCAGAGAGGCTCCAAACTCACTGTGCTTGGCCTGTTAGCATCCTGCATCCACGTGCCAATTCAGTTCAGTAAGTAAGAAGGGGATCCGAATTCCTGCTTTATAGTCGGGACACCAGGCCTCAGTATTTGCTCTGGTCAGTCACAAGGGACAATTGAGCCAAGGGCAGGACATGGGTTTGCCCACTTGCATTTAGCTGCTGTCACTGCCAGACTCACGGCCCTTAGAGAAAATGCTTCTGTGCATTTCTGAACCCGGGACGTGAGGGGGTCTCTGAGGAGAATTGTTGGAGAGAGTCTTCTGGTTCTGAAAGTGAAAGGTTTGAAGGAAGAATGAGATCAAATTCTATAAACTCAAGACACAGACAGATATGTTGAGGACTCACAAAATCCCAGAATTGGAGGACAAATGAGCACCACCCTTTAAAACTCAGAGTAATTGTGGTGCTGGAGAAAGCTCTTGAGAGTCCCTCGGACTCCAAACCAGTCGAACCTAAATGAAACCAACCCTGAATATTCATTGGAAGGACTGATGTTGACGCTTCAATCCTTTGGCCACCTGATGCAAAGAGCCAACTCATTGAAAAGACCTTGATGCTGGGAAGAACTAAGGGAAGGAGGAGAAGGGGACCACAGAGGACAAGAAGATTGGATGACCTCATTGACATCATC
>SJYC01075449.1:0-47401 GCA_006408675.1 Madoqua kirkii | reverse complement strand
GTTAACCTCCTCAGACAGGCTTTCTCTTGCCCCTCCTCTTCTGTCCTATGACTGCCTGATTGTTGTTTTCAGGAATGTTAATTGACTGCTGCTGATTGACTTTAGGCAGCTGTTGTGACATTTCTGATCACAGTTTCTCGATTCCTGGAGTGGAGAGGATCGAGCTAGCTAGAACTGGGTGAGCGATGGTGGGGATAATGGTTTCGGTTATTTTAAATACCTGAGAAGCAGATAATATGTTTTAATGACTCCTGCCTGCTTTGTAATGGCTGTGCCTTAGGTAATAGAGTTTTCTCAGTGGAAATAAAAACTTTTATATGACGCCATCTGGGAAAGTGGGAAGTGTTCAGAAGAAAGCCTCCTCAGATGTCGTTGTTGCTGGCCAGTGGCTAAGTCAGGTCCGACTCTTGTTGACCCCGTGGACTGCAGCACGCCAGGCTCCCCGGTCGTTCACTATCTCCTGGAATTTGCTCAGATTCACATCCATTGAGTTGGTGATGCCATCTAGTCATCTCAACCTCTGCTGCTCCATTCTCCTTTTGCCTAATTTAATCTTTCCCAACATCAGGGTCTTTTCCAATGAGTCAGTCTTTTCCAAACAGGTGGCTAAAGTGTTGGAGCTTCAGCATCAGTCCTTCCAGTGAACATTCAGGGTTGATTTCCTTTAGGATTGACTGGTTTGACCTCCTTGCAGTCCAAGGGATTCTCAAGAGTTTTCTCCAGCCCTACAGTTTGAAAGCATCGATTCTTTGGTACTCAGCCTTCCTTGTGGTCCAACTCTCAAATCCATACATGACTACCAGAAAAACCATAGCTTTGACTGTATGGATCTTTGTCAGCAAACTGATGTCTCTGCTTTTTAATACACCATCTAGTTTTGTCATAGTTTTCCTTCCAAGGAGCAAATGTCTTGTAATATCATGACTTACAGTCACTGTCCACAGTGATTTTGGAGTCTTAAGAAAATAAAATCTGTCACTGCTTCCACCCTTTCCCCTTCTATTCCATGAAGTGATGGGACTGGATATCATGATCTTAGTTTCTTAAATGTTGAATATCAGGCCAGGAAAATTTTCATTTTCCTTTTTCATCCTCATAAAGAGACTCCTTAGTGCTTCTTCACTTTCAGCTATAAAGGTGGTATCTGACTATCTGAAGTTGTTGGTGTTTCTCCTGGCAATCAGATATAGCTACAGGTAGGTAAGTGGGTTTGTTTGTTTTTACCAGCCCCAGGCATCTGTTCAGAGGTGGAGGATCACAAAGCTCACACCAAGCAATACCAAATCCTTGGTGCTCATCCTGTCCTAGAAATCTAAAGTTCCTGTACTCCAGATTCTGGAGTTTTTCTAATGGTGCACAGTCACATATTAACACAGATTATTAAACCAGAATGCTTTGAAGATTGCCTCAACCCAGAGAGGCTCCAAACTCACTGTGCTTGGCCTGTTAGCATCCTGCATCCACGTGCCAATTCAGTTCAGTAAGTAAGAAGGGGATCCGAATTCCTGCTTTATAGTCGGGACACCAGGCCTCAGTATTTGCTCTGGTCAGTCACAAGGGACAATTGAGCCAAGGGCAGGACATGGGTTTGCCCACTTGCATTTAGCTGCTGTCACTGCCAGACTCACGGCCCTTAGAGAAAATGCTTCTGTGCATTTCTGAACCCGGGACGTGAGGGGGTCTCTGAGGAGAATTGTTGGAGAGAGTCTTCTGGTTCTGAAAGTGAAAGGTTTGAAGGAAGAATGAGATCAAATTCTATAAACTCAAGACACAGACAGATATGTTGAGGACTCACAAAATCCCAGAATTGGAGGACAAATGAGCACCACCCTTTAAAACTCAGAGTAATTGTGGTGCTGGAGAAAGCTCTTGAGAGTCCCTCGGACTCCAAACCAGTCGAACCTAAATGAAACCAACCCTGAATATTCATTGGAAGGACTGATGTTGACGCTTCAATCCTTTGGCCACCTGATGCAAAGAGCCAACTCATTGAAAAGACCTTGATGCTGGGAAGAACTAAGGGAAGGAGGAGAAGGGGACCACAGAGGACAAGAAGATTGGATGACCTCATTGACATCATCATGAGTTTGAGCAAACTCCAGGAGATGGTGGAAGACAGGGAAGCCTGGTGTGCCGTGGTCCATAGGGTCGTAAAGACTTAGCAACTGAAAAATAACAACAACCATCCTGGGATAAATTTTAAAATTCACTCTATCCACTTACATGTGAGATTAGATTATCCTGAGAGGCCCTGTGATGTGTAACAAACAGCTTTAAGACATCTTTAAAATTCCTGGCCTGCTGTTCCATACCTGACCATTTTGAGAGTGACCGACATCTGGACTGGACCTCGGGCCCTTTGCAGCAGTGGTGGCGTCAGGGCCGCCTCGGGGCTGCGTAGTTGTCCTGTGGCCTCAGGGGCCTCCAGTCACACTCCCTCCTGGGGCATGAGTCATCCTGCAGCAACATCTCTACCAGGTGGTCTCCTGCTACTCACCCATTCAAGCCTGTGACTGTCTACTGCACGCCTAGTGCTGTGCTTCAAATAAAAACAAGAATTAGATGCTCTGTTTCTTGCCTCTTCTTAAATACCCCCTCCCCAAACGATGGGGACTCTGGACCCAGAGGAACCCATTTCATGCTGAACACTCTGAGGACTGCTGCTTGTATAGTGTTGGCGTCCGCCTTGGGTGCTGTGCAGAGTCTCTGCCCTTCTCTTGACACTTCTGAGCGCTTTCTGTGGCTTTTGTTTAGTTTCCTTTTTCTCCTGAATAAAGTCTAATTAGTATTTCAAGCCCTTCCTAACTGATGTGACTTGTAGTTACCCTGGTCCCCCATCTCAGGACAGGGGGGGTCCTGTCCTGAGAGGGGTCCGCTGCTACCCTCTACCGCACGCTGGACTCAGGAGCACAGTCAAGCAGGAGATAAAGACAGAGGGGAATAAAGCTTAAAAATGGGAAAGGCCGTCTGTTTCCTTCTGTGGCTCTGAAAGTGTTAGAGCTCAATTGTATCCAACTCTTCACAACCCCATAGACTATAGGCCCCCCAGGCCCCTTTTTCCATGGAATTCTCCAGACAGAAATACTGGAGTGGGTTGTCAGTTTCCTTCTCCAGGGCATCTTCCCAACCCAGGGATTGAACCCAGGTCTCCAGCATGGCAGGCAGATTCTTTACCAGCTGAGCCACCAGCGACGTCCTCTGTGACCTTGAGCACTGTCCTAGTGGAGCTGCTTTGGAAGCATTTGCTGAGTTCAGTACTCAACAGAAAGGGCCAAGATGGATATTTGGGGGGACAATTCGCATCTTTTCTTCCCAGTGAGTTCAAGTCCGTCCTGGGCCGAGGCATCTCAGGGAGCATTTGTGTCCAGGGTGGGTGTCAGGATCACAGAGGGGACTCCAGGAGATATCTTAACTGATTCTCTCACTTTTCCATGTGTTAGAACCAAGATAGAAAAGGAGAAGAAGGAACACGCCAAGCTCCACGGGATGATCCGCACGGAGATCAGCGGGGCTGAGATCGCCGAGGAGATGGAGAAGGAGCGGCGCTACTTCCAGCTGCAGATGTGCGAGGTAGGCGTTCGAGGGGATCGGGCAGGGCCCCCCAGAGGCCTCGGGGCCAGCGCCGAGGTGCCGTGGATGCTGTTGGCCACTTTCTGCCCCTCAGGGAGCCTTAGGCTCCTGGAGTGTGGGATTAGATTAATCTGACATCAACATTTATTAAAGGTAGGGAAAGACTCATTTGAAAGATGGAGGACAAAATGGCAACCCACTCCAGTATCCTTGCCTGGGAAATCCCATGGACACAGGAGCCTGGGGGCTACAGTCCATGGGGTATCAAAAGAGTCGGACGTGACTTAGCGACTAAATAACAGAACTTGCAAGAAAGAACCTTCTGCCTCACGCAGATCCTCCTGGAAACACTTCTCTGCTTTAAGTCAGCTAGAATACCCCCTTAAAGTGAAGTCTCTTAGTTGTGTCTGACTCTTTCTCACCCCAAGAATTATAGCCTACCAGACTCTTCCATCCATGGAATTTTCCACTCAAGAGTACTGTAGTGGGTTGCTGTTTCTTTCTCCAGGGGATCCTCCCAACCCAGGGATCGAACCTGGGTTTCCCACATTGCAGGCAGATGCTTTACCATCTGAGCCACCAGGGAAGCCAGGATACCCCCTTAGGTGCTTTTAAGGAGGTCCCGGGGCAGTGAGACCCCCTCCTCCCACAGCCATGGTCCCCTATGTGAGCTTGAGGGTCTGTTTCCAGAAGCTCCTGCCTCTGCAAGTGTCCGTCCCCCACCCCCACTCTGGGCTCCACCTACTCTGGGTAGGGATGTTCCCAAGGCCTGAAGTCCTCTGTCCCACTCCTCCTGCAGCCTGAGTCCTCACCTCCAGGAGGGGAAAATGGCAGGACTGACACTCAGAACTTTTGTTTGCTGGAGGCTCAGGGATGGAAAGGCCCCAAGACCAGCCATGCAAGCCTTTGCTTCCAGCCTTTTTTTCATGCCTTGGTTGGGGGTCTGTTGGTTGAAACAGCTCCTGAAAGCAGTTCCCCCCTCGCCCGAGGGCTCATGCCTCCAGGCGGTGGCAGTGGAGTATCCATGCTTTGTGTTCCCCCACAGCAGTGCAGATATACGTTTTGACTGTACCCGTGCAGGGGTGACGTTTGTGACAGGCACCAAGACTCGGTTCAGCTAGCTCTCCATTCCTTGTAAGCCGTCCACAGCAAAGCTCATCAAAAGGCACTTTGTGATTTTAGGATGTTTGTTAATTACAGCAAGCACCTAGCCTTTCCATATGTGTATCTTAGGAGTGTATTTAAATGACTTTCTATTCCCAGAGCACACTGAGTGGTCCACGGAAGAGAATCGGTCCCTGGGACGAGAGACGTTTGTCTGATATTAGTACAGCCACACCGACTCTCTTTTGATTTTTGTTTGCATGGGATTTCTTTTTCCAGCCTTTTTCTTTCAACTTACGCATATCTTTGGCTCTGAAGTGTGTTTCCTGTGGGCAACCTATATTTGGGTCATGTTTTTTTTTAATCCAGTCTGACAATCTCTGCCTTTTGATGGGATTCTTTAATCATTCACACTTGATGTTACTGTGTATGTGGTTGCGATAGTAACATCAAAAAAGTTTTTTACTTTTTTTTTTAATGTCTTAGGTCTTTTTTGTTCCTCTGTCTCTCCTTTGCTGCTTTGTTTTTCATTACGTGAATATTTAGAAAGGGGTAACTAGGCTCAAAGTGTTCCTGTAGATAGGAGAGTGGATGTTTTTATCCACATGCTGTTTTATCACAGCAGGCATCACTTAGACTAACACCTGCCTAGCCCATTTTGCACAGTGCTGGAGAAATCAGCCCGGACAACAGGAGACAGGGAAGAGGAAGCAAAGCTGCCGTATGTCATGCAGACACAGGGCGCTGCTTTTATTGAAGTGGGATAACATGAAGTAGCAATGTTTCACAGAGAGTGGATTTGGAGGGGCGTGTGTGTGAGTTCAGGTTGTGCTTGCTCTTTGGCTGGTGAGGAGGAAAGCTGTCGACCTGAACTCTGCAGGTCTGCTTATTTAAGTGCGTTTAGGGATGAGAGACCCAGCCTGGGTGTTAACTGGCGTTTCCTCCTGGTGAGGGTGTGCTTTCTGCAGCCTGTACCCGGTGTGCACCCAGCGCTGGGGCTTGTCCTTGTCTGGGCGAATGGTCTGTGAGGACTGTCAGATGGGTTATTTTATTGGAAAGGTGCTATCTACCTGACACCACTAAGTCACACACATGAGTCGTCTTTTGGGCGGGTCCCCAGTCTGTGCTGAGCATCACAGGGTCCCTGCTCTGCAGAGCTGGCTGGGGCAGGTCCCAGCGCTGTGTACAGACACAAAAGTGGAGGTGGGCCAGCGGGCTGTGAGGTCGGAGTTTGCAGAGCAGGCCGCATCTGATGAAGCTGCAGACGCTGACCAGCCAGACCTGGGCTGGAAAGAGAGTGTGTCTGAAAAGCGTCCCCGAGAACCCGGCCCCTCACAGTGAAGGCTGCTGGAGTTACAGTGGCTTTAAAATCGTTCAGCCGCTTCCTCAAACTGAAGCCCTCGAGCTTTGTAAATGCTCAATGTTGTTCAGGTGTTTACCATTTTAGTTGCCTCGGATCTAATGTAGAGAAGTGACTTTCAGGTGTTCATTCTAAACCTGTGGGATTTTTTTTCTTCAAAACTAATTTTATAAAGACATTCAGTATGCCAGATCAGTAATACAGATGAATAGAGAATGTATGAGAGATCTGCTCTTGTTCTTCTTATGATTATAAAAATATGTGCTTTAAAACGTTGGTCAGTATATATGTGTGTATATGTATACGTGTGCATGCACACGTGTTTGGTCGCTCAGTTGTGTCCGACTTTTTACAACCCTGCGGACTGTAGCCCGCCAGGCTCCTCTGTCCATGGGAATTCTCCAGGCAGGAGTACTGGAGTGGATTGCCATTTCCTTCTCCAGGGGATCTTCCCGACCCAGGAATCAAACCCGGGTCTCCTGCATTGCAGGCAGATGTTTTACCATCTGAGCCACCTGGGAAGCCCATGTATATATGTGTATATGCATAAAAGAAATTAATCATGATGATGTGATCACTAATCTAGAGTCAGACATCTTTGAATGTGAAGTCAAGTGGGCCTTAGAAAGCATCACTACGAACAAAGCTAGTAGAGATAATGGAATTCCAGTTGAGCTGTTTTAAATCCTGAAAGATGATGCTGTTGAAAGTGCTACACTCAATATGCCAGCAAATTTGGAAAAGTCAGCAGTGGCCACAGGACTGGAAAAGGTCCGTTTTCATTCCAATTCCAAAGAAAGGCAATGCCAAAGAATGCTCAGACTACCGCACAATTGCAGTCATCTCACATGCTAGTAAAGCAATGCTCAGAATTCTCCAAGCCAGGCTTCAGCAATACGTGAACCGTGAACTCCCTGATGTTCTAGCTGGTTTTAGAAAAGGCAGAGGAACAAGAGATCAAATTGCCAGCATCCACTGGATCATGGAAAAAGCAAGAGAGTTCCAGAAAAACATCTATTTCTGCTTTATTGACTATGGCAAAGCCTTTGACTGTATGGATCACAATGAACTGGAAAATTCTTCAAGAGATGAGAATACCAGACCACCTGACCTGCCTCTTGAGAAATCTGTATGCAGGTCAGGAAGCAACAGTTAGAACTGGACATGGAACAACAGACTGGTTCCAAATAGGAAAAAGGTCAAGGCTGTATATTGTCACCCTACTTATTTAACTTCTATGCAGAGTACATCATGAGAAATGCTGGACTGGAAGAAACACAAGCTGGAATCAAGATTGCTGGGAGAAATATCAGTAACCTCATATATGCAGATGACACCACCCTTATGGCAGAGAGTGAAGAGGAGATAAAAAGCCTCTTGCTGAAAGTGAAAGAGGAGAGCAAAAAAGTTGGCTTAAAGCTCAACATGCAGAAGACGAAGATCATGGCATCTGGTCCCATCACTTCATGGGAAATAGATGGGGAAACAGTGAAAAAGTGACAGACTAGTTTTTGGGGGCTCCAAAATTACTGCACATGGTGAGTGCAGCCATGAAATTAAAAGACACTTACTCCTTGGAAGGAAAGTTATGACCAACCTAGATAGTATATTCAAAAGCAGAGACATTACTTTGCCGACTAAGGTCCGTCTAGTCAAGGCTATGATTTTTCCTGTGGTCATGTATGGATGTGAGAGTTGGACTGTGAAGAAGGCTGAGTGCCGAAGAATCGATGCTTTTGAACTGTGGTGTTGGAGAAGACTCTTGAGAGTCCCTTGGACTGCAAGGAGATCCAACCAGTCCATTGTGAAGGAGATCAGCCCTGGGATTTCCTTGGAAGGAATGATGCTAAAGCTGAAACTCCAGTACTTTAGCCATCTCATGCAGAGTTGACTCATTGGGAAAAGACTCTGATGCTGAGAGGGATTGGGGGCAGGAGGAGAAGGGGACGACCGAGGATGAGATGGCTGGACGGCATCACGGACTCGATGGACATGAGTCTGAGTGAACTCCGGGAGATGGTGATGAACAGGGAGGCCTGGTGTGCTGTGATGCATCGAGTCGTGAGGAGTCGGACACGACTGAGCGACTGGACTGAACTGAACAGAGTCACTTCTTAAGGGAACCACCTTGACATTTAGCTGCACATCTTCCAGATGTCCCTGGTATGCATTCGTTAAAGACAGTTTGTATAACCAGGATCGTTCTCTACTGCTGCTTTGTATTCCAATTATTTTCATTCACTAGTGTGCCACAGATGTCTTTGCACAATAAAGAAGTCTCTTCTTTATTGGCTTAATTACTAATAGCCCTTCTTTCTATGGATGTGCCACACTTTAGTTCCCCATTCATTGCATTTGGCTTGCTGCCATTTTCACTTCTACAGGCAAGTCTGCAATGAACCTGCTTTTCCATTCATCTTTGTAAATTTTTATGATTGTCTTCTTAGAATAAATACCCGAAAGTAGAATTTCCAGGTCAAAGGGCACATGGATTTTAACGTTGACACATGGCCCGACATCTCATTCACCATCTAACCATTGTGCTACATTGCCAGACATCTTATTTAATTAACAGTGAATAAGTATCAGAAAGGAGGGAGATGAGGACGTAAAGGCAGTGGTGTAGCTACCGTTTCAGAGCAGTTTGCTGCCATTTTCACTTCTACAGGCAAGTCTGCAATGAACCTGCTTTTCCATTCATCTTTGTAAATCTTTATGATGGTCTTCTTAGAATAAATACCCGAAAGTAGAATTTCCAGGTCAAAGGGCACATGGAGTTTAACGTTGACACATGGCCAGACATCTCATTCACCATCTAACCATTTTGCTACATTGCCAGACATCTTATTTAATGAACAGTGAATAAGTATCAGAAAGGAGGGAGATGAGGACGTAAAGGCAATGGTGTAGCTACCGTTTCAGAGCAACCGGGCAGGACACTTGAAGGTGAGTTTACCAGGTTACAGCTGAGATGCCAGTGGTCAGTGCAGGTTGGCAGCTCTCTAGGGGGCTTTCAGCCTTAGAGGTGACTTATTTTCAGGACTGTAAATATCTCCTATTTCGATAGTGAAGGGGACAGGGAATTTATGGGATCTTCTGTTCTATAAACTCTTAGCAAAGAGCAAATATACATCCTGATACTAGTTCTGTACATCCCTGGGGTTTCCTCCTGTCTTGTGATTATTAATGAATTCTCCAAGTTAAAAATGATTTTAATTTCTTTGAATTTAAACCTTGTTTTTTTAAATGTTTATTCAAAGTGTTGGGAAAGTGTTTCAATATCAGAGATGTGGAGACAAAGCCTTAACTACAGAAGACAGCAGTCAGTATTTAGACAGTGACCTACCTGAAGAAAGGGCCCTGGAACAGGGGATCTGGGCAGCAGAGTCCAGAAGGTGGAACCCTTTCATTCTAACCATCCTCACTCTTCCATACAACTGGGGCTAAAGTTTCCCCTAACTGGTTAAGACAGAATGTTTTATTGCAGGGAGATCTTGGCACTTAAAACTGAGTATTTGATTACCCAAAGGTCAGGTAATTCATGTGGCACCAAAATAAAAGAAGCATTTAGTTGTGGCATTCAGAGAATATTAAGCATCTATCATGAGCCCTACCCATAATACAGGATGTCAGAGAAGGCAGGGAGGTGACCTGCCCTCAGAAGTTCATGTTCAGCTCATATACTGTTTCTATGACATTTCCTGTATTTGTTTTTTTTTTTAAACAGTATCTGCTGAAGGTGAATGAAATTAAGATTAAAAAGGGAGTGGATTTACTTCAGAATCTGATCAAGTATTTTCACGCTCAATGCAAGTAAGTTCTTGGTTCTTTTCCTTCATTATCAAGGTATTTCAGATGTTTCTCTCTTTACGGCAGCTTCTTGGAGATCTGTAGTAGTATGCTGAGGAAAGTATGCATGTATTTAAAAATATAGTAAATAAGTAAAAAGGTGAAACAGTGAGGCATGCTGCAACACAGACGAACCTTCAAAACACATAAAGTGAAAGAAGCCGGAAACAAGACCACAGACTGAATGAGCCCAGTTACTTGAAAGATGGGGAATGGGCAGACCCACGAGACAGGGCTTGAGGGGAGCAGGGAGGGGAACGACTGCCAGGGGGCACGGGGCTTTTCTGAGGGTAATGAAAATATTCTGGAATTAGACAGGGCTGATGATTTCTCAACTTTGTGAATAAATATACTAAAATCCACTGAATTGTATGTTTTAAAAGGTTGAATTTTATAGTTTGAGAATTATATCTCAAAAACTAAAAAATAATATAAAAATCTATATTACTTTATCAAATATACTTTTTTTGGTAAAGTGCTAAACTAGTTTGATTCTTGGATGTTCTTTTTGTTGAAAGAAAAGTGAGATGGTGGAGAATATTTCCATGTATTACTGATCTATAAAGCAGATGATGTGCTAAGCAAAGGCGGCTCTCTGGGGAGAGAGGGAAAAACGTTCAGGTTCAGGGGGCTGCTTACGTGCTCACCTTCACTGGGTCTGTGAGCCCTCCACTCCCGGGGCCTCATCTCTGGGCCTCATTGTCTTTCCCATTCCTCAGCCTGCATCTCACTGTTGATGTGAACAGTTTGCAGGCTCATTCCCTGCTGCTGTTGGGTGTGTGCTGTGCTTCGGGAGGCCCCTGAGATGCTGGAGACAGGGTGGTGTACGTCCCGGGCACAGCGCCTGCTGGAGCAAGACGCAGGCAAACCTTGCGGACACTTCGCAAAGTGTTCTGAAGTACCAGAGTCTGAGAGAGAATAAAACAGAAGGGCCTAATTTAGACTGAGATGGAGGGCAGAGGTTTCCTCTCTGTTTCGTCCTTGCTGTGGTTTCCAGCTGGCAGAGCACAGCGCCTGGCCCACAGGAGGTGTTCCGATTCTTGAGTTACCTGCAGGTCTCTCCCACGGATGTGGATTCTGGGGTCTGAAGGACATGGAGGGGCCGGCAGGTGGAGAGCTGGGGAAGAACCTACCAGGCAGGGTCAGGGTCTCGAGGCAGGAGGGAGGCCAGCCCGCATGAAGCCCTGTGAGCAAAGTGAAGCTGCCTGGGAAAGCTGGGGGTGGGCACAGCCTAGCGTCTTGTTCACAGCATTAGATTCTGTCCCACACGAACGGGGAGGCACGCAAAGAGACCCGGCTCAGGTGTAGCTGCGGCTGTGAGGACGTCCGCCTGCCCCACCTGCGCGTGGCTCTTCCCTCTTGTTACCATGGTGCTGCCTGCACGTGCCTGCTTTGGTGCCTTTCAAGGGTCGTGTCTCCCGCCTGGGGTGGGCACAGCCTGGCGTCTTGTTCACAGCATTAGATTCTGTCCCACACGAACGGGGAGGCACGCAAAGAGACCCGGCTCAGGTGTAGCTGCGGCTGTGAGGACGTCCGCCTGCCCCACCTGCGCGTGGCTCTTCCCTCTTGTTACCATGGTGCTGCCTGCACGTGCCTGCTTTGGTGCCTTTCTCTGGTCGTGTCTCCCGCCCAGCTGTATCCTCTTCAGAGATGTCCTCTATGACATTTATTTTTTTCACCTTTGGCCACAGTGCATTTCCCTGGCCCGGTTTGCAGTGGTGAATTGCACTGAATTGGGTGGAGCCGGGCTTCAGAATTCTTAACACATCTCTGGCCATGCTGTTTCTGAAGTCGAGGCCCAGCAGCAAAGGGAGATGTGTCGTGTTGTTCATCCTGAGTTAAAAGAAGAGCTCCTGGCATGGAGCTCAGAAAATAGGAAGACCCTCAGTTTGTAGAATTTTAAAGATGAATTATTTTACAGAAACTCAAAATGCTATATGATGATCATACAAGTTACTTCTTCAGTCTTCTCCTTGTAAGCTTATGTGAGGCCACTTAGGAAGTGGGTCGCTTCCTTGCTGATATTTTATTTTTGAAAAAGTTATTCTGGGGTTTCCTTTTTTTTTTTTCTTTATTTTGCCCAAACTAATCAGTTGGTTAGCAACAGACCACTTGTGGAAAAGTGAACGAGTTGGCCTTTTATGGGCATGAGCTCAGTAACATTTAAAAATGATGAATCTTCCATAACTTCCTTTTTGGATGGAGCGTGTGTGTGTGTGTGTGTGTGTGTGTGTGTGTGTGTGTGTGTACACATGCATATACTGCATGCTCTTCAAATTATTTGAGAAGCTTTGACTTTTCAAATGCATATTTGGAGGGCATAAAATGTGGAGCTTGAGTGATTCAGCCATTGGATGAAGGAGCCTGTGGCCACACACATGTTTATCCACCGGGCAGTTCCCAAGTGTCCCCATTTCACACTCTCCGTCTCCACGTCTCACAGGAGCACGGCCCAGCCTAGCAAGCGCGGTGACCCCCGGGCAGAGGCAGCCTGCTCAGCCAGGGCTGCTGGTCTTTGCAGGTGCCCAGAGGCCTTGTGGTGAAGCCTAGATTCCCTGGAAGCATACTTGCGTGTTCTTCCTGAGAACAGCTTAGACAGACTTTACTCTTCCCTTTTGCTTTCACCAGAAGCCTTCTTGAAGAGTATCTTCTTCTTCATCTTCAGTTTCTCAGATGTGTCCAACTTTTTGCGACCCCATGGACTGTAGCCCAGCAGGCTCCTCTGTCCATGGGATTCTCTGGGCAAGAATACTGGAGTGAGTTGCCATTTCCTCCTCCAGGGAAGCTTCCCAACCCAGGGATCAGACTCTGTTCTCCTGCATTTACAGGCAGATGCTTTGCCACTGAGCCACCTAGGAAGCTGATTGTCTTATAAACTTACGATCTATGCCTTTTATATCATGTAGGAAAGAAGTCGCATCTCCAGTTCCTAGAAGAGCCTGGACAGTGTCTTACCAGCCTTTGCTGCTGAAGACTGAGGCTCCTGTCCTCTATTGGAATCTAAAACTAGGCAGTCTTTAAAACAAAAACGGTGACGTTCTAGACAGTGGTGATGAGCGCTGCAGTGACCCGCTCTTTGTACCTTCTGGGAACCTCTGTGACCAGTGGCGGCTGATGTCCTTGGTGTTGCAGATGGAATAAGACCCGCTCTGGTGCCCAGGAGAAGTTCCCTCCAGAAGAGAGAGGGCCAGAGGCCACCAGCCATGAGGGGGTGCTGGTGGGAGGGCTTAGGAGGGGGAGGCCACCCTGCTTGTTGGGCGCATGATGGTTGAGTTTCAGTGGGCGTATTATAAAGCCTGGAGAATTTGATCAGGTAGGCTAGAAAACATTAGATAAAGAGCAAAATTTGGTATTTGGTAGTATGGTTGATACTGTTGAAGCCTGGGAAAGCACTGACAGGCTCAGCCAAAGAAAACAGCCTGGAGTTTGTACTTAGGCTTGAAGTGACAGCAGTTGGTAAAGAGGCCCCTTGTTTTGAAGCATTCCCCCCAAGGACAGAGAAGATAGACACGACACGCATGCCTCAATAAGGATTGGTGCACAAAAGATAGGAGTTTTGAAAATCAGGGGGAAGAGCTTTCTAGGTAGATGGTCAAGATTGGCAAGCCTTTCCACAACGATGAAATCTAAGTCTGGATCATTACTGCAAACACAGGGCCCAGTGTTGCAATGCAGACAGTGTCTGTGATGAGAAACACTTTTCTGGGCACCTGACTCCATTGCAGGGTTGCCAGGCTCGGAGGTTCCAAGGCCAAGCAGCTGCTGCCCTACGCTGGGAGCAGGACCCTTTCTGGGCCAATCCCCTGTGATGTTTCTCCCCCTCCCTAAACTAGTGTGTGTTCAACTTCCCTTCCCTCTCTGCCTCCTCCTCTCCCTCCCCACCCCCCGCCCCCAACCATCACCTCTTGCCTTCACCTATTTTACAAGAATTTGATTAGTGAAATAGTTAAACAAGAGAAAAATAAAACTCAGACAAAACATCAGAACCAAATGAGTTCACAAGAGGGAGATGTTTGCCCTCTCGTTCCTGCGTCTGTGCTTCCCAGTTTCCTTTTCAGTTTAAAATTGCTGCTCTGGGTTGGGCATTGTGCTCAGAGTGGAAACACAGGGACGTGCAAGACATGGCATTTCTGCCCTGGCAGTGGAAACAGACACATGGAAAAGTCATTATAACCCGGACACAGTTGCTCTACCAGAAGCATGTTCTATATTTAGGGGAAAAAAATGAGTCAGACAAAATACAGTAGTGAGAATATTAAGTGAAATTACGCAGATGTCTAAAGATTAGAGTAAGGAATGCCGATAGCCCAGCCTCTTTCCTAATAACCAGTTCATAATGGCTCGTGACCCGCATGCTGTGTGTATGTTTTTCCCTTCCTTCCTTCCTCCTCCCTCCTTGGAGTTATTGTATTAAGTGTCATGCAGAACTGTTTTTACAACCCCTCCTATTAATTGCAAACTTGATATGGGAAATTCCCACAGGACTGTTGCTGAGTTTAAAAGAAAGAAACGTGTGAACCCCAAGGTCACTTTCTGAAGATAGTCTCCTTGGCACCCAGTAAACCGGCAGAAGTTAGCGATACCTTCCTTCCTTCATCAGTTTCTTCCTTCAATAAGTATCGTGCACTTGAGATGAGTCAGGCTTTGCGGGCACTGTGTCCTCACTCTCCCAGAACTTCTGATGGGGGAACTGTATTTTAAACTGTTACCCCAGTGGACACGTAGCAGCACTTGTGCCAAGTGTTTCAAAGCCAGAGACAGGATCTCTGAGAGAATCTGGTGAAGAGACCTCTTTGAAGGGAGGGCAGTGTGGCACACCTTGCTGATGAGGCCATATTGAGCTGAAAACTTGGAGAGTGGGGACCAGCAGGTGAACCGGAAGGCAGACTGCAGGGCCTCCTCAGACGAAAGAACAGTCTGTGCAAAGGGCCTGAGGCAGAGATGATTGAGTGGCCGTGGAGGCGTAGGGAGAAGTGAATAAACGGGCAAGATGGGTGGACTGAAGCTTGGAGGTGGGCACTTTAGGCCTTGTTACAGGTTTTGAACCCTCGCCTAAGCTCCCAGAAGCCTCTGCTTCCCCTCAAATGGGCTCAGAGGCCGAGCTGCAGAAAAAAACTCGTCCAGCCTCCATTCTCATTCCTGAATTGCTTATTATAAGTGACTTTATGAGCCCTGGGTTCTGAGCGTTAAAAATGTTCCTTTTGATATTCGATCTCAAGTTCTCCAACCACGTCTCCCTGCTCTGCACACAGGGCCGTCCATGGGCATTAAGCCAGCTTGCTTTTTATCTTCGTCCTTTGTCTTTTCCACTTAGCTGTGGCCTGTTAAGGAGCCTAATTTAGTGTCTTATTCTTACATTCACCCTGTGCTTCTCTGGCCTCAGACTCTTCTACTTCTGAACCCAAGCCTCTGCTGCAATTTGTTGGGAGAGTCCTGTTTTCCCACTATAAACTGAGAATTTAGGGTTCATTTTATATGAAACGGTAGCATTTCAGCCTTTTCTGCTCTGTCTGTCCCTAGGTAAGGAGCTCTTAGCGCCTAGTCACATAGACTCTCGTTATTCAGATGGCTGTTTCTCTTGCTCGGGCTCTGTGGCTCCCCTACCCTGGTGTCCACAGACTCTGCCTGTGTGGCATCAGCAAGTGACTGGTGACCATCTGAATCTTCCAGGAAAAATCACAGACACTAGGCTTATTGCGGTTCCTTCTCAATTCATTGCTCATAGTTTTGAACATCATTTTGTTCATAGTTTGCCTGATGTTTTAAGGTTTGGTTCCTAGTCTTTTCCCCCCAGGAATTACATTGTGATCTCAGCCATTTCCTTTAAAGAAGTCTTTTCTCCATCTAACAAAATTGTTTTCTCTTTTATGAAACACAGCTTATGCTCTTTTTTCCTCCTAGTTTTTTCCAGGATGGACTGAAAGCAGTTGAAAGCCTCAAACCTTCCATTGAAACACTTTCCACAGACCTTCACACGGTAAGTAACTTCCCTCCCACATACGTGTTGAAAGTATGTACTACGCACTTGGATTTGAACATTGCTCCTGTGTGATCTCGTGTTTGTATGCTGCTCTGCCCAGAACGTGACTGCCCTGGAGCACCCCCTTGGAGCTTGGGGAAGCGGGGTTCCCACTCTATCCTCTGTCTTGGTTTTGGGGGGAAGGTTGCAGTTGTTGAGAAATGATCATGAGCTCCACCATCTCGATGCACCTCAGCCATACTTTCTCTGCTTTGTTGTGTTTTTTAAAGATCAAACAGGCCCAGGACGAAGAGAGAAGGCAGTTGATACAGCTCCGAGATATTCTGAAATCGGCATTACAGGTTGAACAGAAAGAGGTGAGGGGATTTAAGTTTGAAAAATCACTATTTTATCCTTTCATCCCTTAGTCTCAAGGGCTTTAGGACTGAAGAGGTGAGATCCAGGTCTCTGGGTGCTCCTTCCCTCCGGGATTGTATTGGACAGCATGAAAATATATAGTTTGTTCTTTGAATTGGTTTTATAAAACCATCTTTTAAAATATGCTTATTTCATGAGGCACCATTACCATAAGCCTCGCCTTAGTGGCAGCATTTCAAGAGTTGCTGCTCCGTCCGTCTCACTGTCTCTTCACGTACACCCTTGTCGTTCGTATCAACTACTGTTGATTCGCTTCCCGGGGCTCTGTGGTTCCTCTGCGCTGATGTCCAAGGGCCCTGCCCGTGTAGCACCAGCAGGTGACTGGTGACCATCTGAGTCTTCAAGCCCAGAGATGATGTTCCAAAATGGGAGGAGCTCGATTTTCTGCTTTCTGATGGGTAGAAACCTTAGTTTCTTACCTCATCTCTTTCGTATAATTATTCCTTCTCTGTGTACTAACACATTTGCAGTGATCATTTGTATGTGGGGATCTTAGTAGAAAAACCATTAAAAGGTACATTTTAAGGTGATTTCACATGTTTGCTATAGTGCAGATATCATAATGTGAAAATTAATGCAAGCCCACATCCTTGTCAATGAAATCGGTCATCTATTAAATGACTTAGCAGAGTGTAAAGTTCACTGCTAGCATTTTGGCATGCTCTATTTTGTTTGACGTTCTTGTACTATAACTGAATATTGTTGTTTTTCTCCCGAATGCATTTACCTTTTGTGACCGAAGTCTAGGAGAGTAAGTAGTTCAGTATATTTAATAAATCGTAGAACTTTGCATGCTTTCTTTATGAACTTCAAAAAATAAATATTTCTTCTGTGAAATGTCTAGTAGCAATTTTTATTTTTGTGCTTCCTCTTCCAAGAGCTGTGGATTTTATTAAAGACCAAAGAATTTGAATGCATAACTGTTAGTGAAATGGAAGTTTTCCAAATTTCCAGTTTAGCCTTTGGGGGAGGGTCTCTCCTTTGTGAAGGTGAAACCGCTGGCCCCTCCCCTTCCATTGCGTCACTGAGTTCAGCCTGTCTTCTGAAGCACCTGGGTGCCTGTCTCTGGAGCCGGGGCCGCCTCTGTTCCTCCCAGCCCCAGTGATCTGTATTGCACGTTCTGTTTGAGTGACTCTTTTTAAAAAAAATGACAGCATATATGTTTGGGGGCTTGTTGGCCATGTCCTCAAGTGTACAAATGCTGTTTTCTCCAGCTGAACCTTCAGCGGGCAGAGGAGGCCTTTCCGCCTTCTGTGCCTGGCTGGCCATCACGTCATCGCACCATATTGCTCCTTCCGTGGGCTCTTGGTAAACACGGGTCAGCTGAGTGAGAGGTTGGCAGATTGAGGTCGGATGTAGTGCTGGAAATTTCTCACAGCCTGGTGACTTCCTCCCGGGCTAGAGAAATCTAGGTCCTGATATTCCCAAACATAGAATATAAACAGCAAAAGGGGCGGGGGCCAAGAGGAGAGCTTGGAGTATGGAGACTACAGTGGCCTGATTGTAACCAGAGGAGATGGCATTGATATAGGAGCCACCAGCCCCAGAGGATCCCTGAAGAAGGATCAGACCTGTGAAGCAAAACCCAGGTTTAAAATTCTGGAGAGCAGGTGCTGGGGTTCAGTAGCCTTCTGGGCACAGAGAGGGAGGCCTGTGTTTGCTTTGGCTGCCTGGGAAGAGGAGGTTATATATAGCTCTGCAGAAAAGTGTAACAAACTTACCAGCATAGACCAGAAGTCTTTAATGGCTTGTTGTTTTTTTGTTGACCAGCTTGTCTGCCCCAGATGCACACAGGGCTCAGGTGAACTTTCTTGACTGGCTCCTCTGGCTTTACACCCAAAGATCGAACCCACCCATCCACTGGCCGTGAATGTGTTGTGTTTTTTGTCTCACACCCTGGGTTGCTTTTTGATAATGATATTTCATCAGCTGGACATTCTGTGAATACACTGCAAGTGGAAAAAGAAAAAATGTATAAGTTAAATTTGATCTATTTTTAAATGACTTTTGTAATTGAGGTCCCTGCAGTTACAAGAATTGAACATTTGGGCATTCCTGTTTAGTTCTCATTGCTTCTTTTTCGATTCTCTTCTGTGATGCAGAAAAATGAAGGTGTTGATGGATTTTATTCAGTGTTTTTAAAACTTCTGAATCTCCATGATTATAGCTCAGAAAAATTAGGTAACATGCCCCAAAGAAACTGCGTTGTTGGTTGGTAGGTCTTACCCTCTATGTCCTCTGTGGCGTGTCCTGCCTGCTTCACTTCTCGGGATTTTCCAGGCACTTATTAAGTGTGACTAGTAACCAGGCCTTGCAACAGCATGGCAGGGCAGGTAGTGTTAGCCCACATTCACAACTTGAGTCTGAGAAGCGCACTTGATGGAGTGAACTCAGGTTTGAGCCCTGGTCTCTTCCACTGCAAGGCTCTTCTCTTTCCAGCTGTATTATGTGACTTTAATAATATCTCTGCCAGATAGTATCTTTTAAGAAGCTACTCAGAGGGAATTCTCTGGCGGTCCAGTGGTTAGGACTTGGCACTTTCACTGCCAGGGCTCAGGTTCAGTCCTTCGTTGGGGAACTAAAATCCCACAAGCTGCGTGGCAATGGCCAAGAACAAGTGCTGCTGACGGGGAACAGGTGGTAAGAGACGTTCGCAGACCACAGCTTAGTGCTCGCTTAGCAGAGCCCCGCCCCGGTGTGTCCATGCACATGTGTCCAGGGACATGCCTGGGGAAGATGGGTGCAGTCAGACATCACACCCCTTCCTTGGCAAAGAGACTTGAAGCCTCCAATCCGCTCATCAAGACAGTTGTCTGAACATAGACTTTCTGAGAGGCGGATGGATAAAACGTAAAAGTGTTTGTGATGTTCTAGATTCCTAAGGAGTTCAGGCATATTTCTTAGATGTGTGTATGTTTCTCTCCCCCTGATACTTCTGGGGTGTGTGTGTGTGTGTAAAATAACATGCAGCATCCTCCTTCTCCCAAGGCCTTCCCAGGTGGTGCAGTGGTAAAGAATCTGCCTGCCAGTGGGAGATTCATGATGTGTGGGATTGATTCCTGGGTCAGGAAGATCCCCTGGAGTAGGAAGTGGCAACCCATTCCAATATTCTTGCCTGAAAAGTCCCATGGACAGAGGAGCCTGGGGGCCCACAGTCAATGGGTTGCAAAGAGTCAGACACAACTGAGCGACTATGCACAAGTCATGTCCTCACCCCACTCCTGAAGATTTCAGATATGGAGTCTACTGTTCATCTGGGTGGTTTCTATCTCTGCAGGCTCCAGTGGCTAACCCTTCACAAAGCCACACAAAACTGAAGATCTTGGTTGGTGCCTGGGATCTGGGAATTTGTCTGGGTGTCACAGGACAGAGGGTATATGGGTATTCATAGAATATGAGCACTTTCTGAAGGTCTATAAAATGCCTATATAACCTGTGTGCTTCAGACATACAAACTGTCTCCACAGGGAGGCTCACTCAGTCGAGTCTTAGGGCATCTTGACCCTCCTGGGGAAGCATGGGTACGTTAGAGAGTCTTTGAGAGTCTGGGCAGTGTGGACGCCCTGGCCAGTTGTCTGTGTTGTTAGGTGATGGATCTCCTTAGAATGAAAGGCTCTTGTCCCTTGATGTACATTCCGTTCAGCTGAAATGTTGGTTATGTGAAAGGACCAGTCTTACTTCCTTCCCTTGATCACATGTCGTATAAGTAGGTAAAGAAAGGCTGTTTTTTTGTTGGGTCACAATAGAAGTCACCTGGAAGGTGCTGAAATAGTTCTAAAGCAGGTTCAGTTTTATGTTAGATGGATTATATTCCTCTTACAAATTTTAAATTTTATAGTTTCAGATTTGCTTGCACTTTAAAATTGATTCAAGAAACACCTTGTCTGAAGAATAAAACAGTAATTTCTTCCCCAACCTCTAGCGTCGCGTCTGATTCTGTTGAAAAGAAGAACGTCCTTTATATCCTGTTCATAAGACCTGTGAAGAGTTCTGATTAATATGCATGGCATGAACACTTTTAGCAGTGTGTCACATGCTTCACCACTTACTTTGTTCAGGGTTATTTTTTTCCCCTCCCCAGATCAATAGACATATTTCTTGGTTGTACAGTGTAGCCTTTTGACAGGTCTATTTTTAGTCTTTAGCAGAGATTCAGATAAGTGAGCACTGTTTCTCCATTTCCCCTCTACTGCATTCATTTCCAGTGATGTTTAAAGCTGGTTTGCTCTGAATGTCTAGTGCCAGTGTATGCTGCCCTTCTGAGAGAATGTGGGAACTGGGACCATTTTGGTCTCATGAATGAGCTGTTTGCCTTAGTTGTTTAGGGGCATGAATCCCCATGGAAAAGGAGGATATTTCTCCTGTCTGGGGCCTGCTTGTTCAGGCTCTGTTGTCAATTCAGCTGTGGAATGGTTGTGCATATTATTGATTTCTCAGATGAAGATTTAAAAAAAAAATTTTTTTTTTTCCTGAATTATCTCACCTATATTTCAGAGGTTAAAAAGTCAGTGTCAGCCAGCCCATGTTCATGGATTGGAACACTTACTATTCTTAGGATGGCAGTATGCCCCCAAATTGATCTACAGATTCAGCGCCATCCCTATCAAAATAAAATCCCAGCTGCCTATTTGCAGAAATCCGCAGGCTGATTCTAAATTCATACGGAAATGTAAAAGGAAGGACCCAGAATGGCCAAAGCAGTCCTGAAAAAGAAAAATAAAGTTGGAGGACTCAGCCTTTCTGGTTTCAGAACTCACCACGAAGCTGTGGAAGTCAGGACAGTGTGGCACTGGCGTGAAGATGGGCACATAAATCAGTGAAACCCCCACATTTACGGTCAGTGGATTTTCAGCAAAGGTGTTAAGCAAAGGGCTTCCCTGGTGGCTCAGATGGCCACGAATCTGCCTGCCATGCAGGACACCTGCATTCAGTCCCTGAGTCGGGAAGATCCCGTGGAGGAGGTAATGGCAACCCACTCCTGTGCTCTTGCCTGGAGAATTCCATGGGCAGAGGAGCCTGGTGGGCTACAGTTCATGGGGTCAGACAAGAGTCAGACACGACTGAGTGACTTTCATTTTCCAATGAGGAAAGAGTCGTCTTTTCAGTAGATGACACTGAGACAGGATAGCCAGAGCAAAAAAATGCATTTGGCCCCTGCCTCATGCCGTAATAAAGAGTTAGTTCACGAAGGCTGGAGTTTGCCGAGTGTGGTGGAATGGGCCAGATTCTCAGCTGATGGGGTAGACGGTCTGCCCCGAGGGATTCCCACAGTCCCGCTGCTGGGGTGCATGGGGTCAGAAAGAGGGTGGCATTCACGAGTGTTACGTCCCAGGTGTTCACACGGGTGGTCTCCCTCGAGCCTTCCTAGGTTTACGGTCCTGACTAGCAGTTGTCTCCTGTTCTCCCGAGAGGAAACTGAGGCAGGGAGCTTAGTAACTTGCCCAAGGAAAGAGGTGGAATGTTGCTTTTGTGAGTTTTGCTTGAAAGCCTCACCTCTGTCAGCACGCTGTGTTTCCTTTCTTCCCAAAGTCTGCTGTTGCTGCACCAGGAGCTTCTTGCCATTGTCAGGGACTTAACGCTTGTCAATAACTGAAATCTAAGTAACTTCACAAGTCACTGCCAGACAGCCCCTTCTTCTTTCAGTCAGTTTGGGGATGCCGGTGTTTGTCATCTCCCTCTCCAGCCTGTGGGTGGCATTTATGGGTCCCAGGATGTGAATTGTATGTCCCTTTTTGGATATGTTTAAGAGGGGAAATTCTCTAATTTTAAAAAAAAAAGTGTTTTTTGGTTTTTTTTTTTTTGTAAAGGCATAAGTCTCTTTGTGTGTTGCCTTTTGAAAGTTGGAATCTGGACAGGATTAAGGACAACTCGCTTCTTGACCCTTTTCAGGATTTGCAAATGCGCCAGAGCACAGCCTATAGTTTACACCAGCCTCAGGGGAACAAGGAGCACGGCACAGAGCGCACCGGCAACCTCTACAAGAAGAGTGACGGGTGCGTAGACAGGGTCACTACAGGCTAGGGGTGTGCGTGTGTGTGTAGACGGCGTTACTACAGGCTGGGGGTTGTGTGTGTGTAGATGGCATTGCTAGAGGCTTGGGGGTGGGGGTGTGTTGTCCTGCGTCCACAATCTCTGAACTCCTTATCTTTACCCATGAATCTGTAAGGATCCGAAAAGTGTGGCAGAAAAGGAAGTGTTCGGTGAAAAACGGCTTTCTGACCATATCCCATGGCACTGTAAGTATCCTCTCATCGCGGTCCCCGTGGTAATGGGATGAGAGGTGCGGGCTGGAGGCCTGGGGAGGGGACCCGGGCCTGGGTGCTGGCCCTGAGGGTGCATTTTAAGCACATTTCCTGCTGCGAAGAGCTTGTCTGGGTTCCTCCTCTGTTTGGTACACCTGCTGCTTGTTCACGGTTCCCTGATCAGGGGCTCTTGCTGCCTAACAGCGTCAGGAACATCGAGGAGTCGGGTGGTCTGTGTTTGGAAACTGAACGTCACACTTGGGATGATTTCTTCTTTTCCATTAGAGGAAAACAGGTGGTCAGGACTCTGGGAATCAGAAACCTAAGAGAGGAGAGATTTCAGTAACTTCATTGTAGACACACTGCACCCAGCCTTCATCAAGGTCTTTTCCCCAACCCTGTATACAGTTGCCCATGCAGGAAACCGAGCCAACATAGGCCGAGCCAATTGGAAAACCAGTTGGAACAGGCTGGTTGGCTAATTTGGCTTGGCTTGCAGAGACTGGGACTTGTAACCACAGTTAACAGACATGGCCCTTGTCCGTGGTGGGCTTGAGGCTTGTTAGCACCTTACCGGGCGTGAACGTGGGATCTAGTGAAAGCCATGGAGGCTGGTAGACACTTGTTAAATGTCTAGAGGCGGAGTTCGTGGCCCTTTTGCTATGACCAAGGATGCTGGTGGTGGCCTGTGTTCCCATGCTCCTGACCGCAGGCCCATGATGGAGAAGAGCCTTCTTCCCCCACCATCACCGGCTCCCCTGGGACGGGCAGAGCTGGGCGGGAGCGCACACAGGCTCTCCGGGCGCCCAGACGGAGCTCACGGCTCAGTGTGGTTCCAGGGAAACGGCCCTTGTCCGTGTTGAGGAGTAAGGAGACAGAGTAAACCCGCTTGAAGGATGGCACTGTGGCATGGGCTGTGTTCCACCGGGAGAGGTGGCCTCCTTCATGTCCTCTGACTCTGTGTGGGGAGGGAGAGACCAGAGAACCAGTGGATGCCAAGAGTCAGGAGGGGTCTCTGGGGACCTCTGACCTGGGGGTGGAGTGGGGTTCCCGCCTGGGCAGTTGAAGGTCATTTCTCTAAAATCTGGCCTTCGTGGGCCTTCTTTACAGTCACCTCGTCCCTGTGGGGCCTTGCAGTCTGGATCCTGATGTGAAGTTCTGTCCATATGGGTGGGGGGGTGTGTGTGTGTGACAGGGTGTGTGTCCATATAGGGGTGTGTGTGTGTGTGTGTCTGTGTGTGTGTCAGGGTATCTGTCCATGTAGGAGTGTGTGTGTGTGTCAGGGTGACAGTGTGTCAGGGTGTCTGTCCATGTAGGGGTGTGTGGGTGTGTGTGTCTGTGTGTATCTGTGTGTGTGTGTCAGGGTGACAGTGTTGTAGACTAAGGAAAGCAGATTGATTCAGTCATCAAGCTTTCTTAATGTGGAGAATGGAAAAAATGGAGGAAGGCCAGGTTCCCTTCCTGCCTTAACACCTGTGATTCTGTGGTTTGCTTTCCAGCTGTTCTCTGCTGTTTTAACTCAGGTTTACTGTCTCAGTGTAGAGAATGTTATAAAGTTAAGACTGGGTTTCCCTGCATGCTTGTTTACAGCCCTAAAGTCATCGGGTCTCTTCGGCTTCACTGGCGGGTCCACGAGACCCAGGGCCTCAGCTTGAACCAGGGTGGTTCCGCCTGCACTTCAGAGATGCCAGCAGGCCTGGTTGTTTCTGGTAATCCTTTGCTGACAGCATTGGTTCTCATCACTTCTGTTGCTTGAGCTTCCTCTTAAAAGATACAGAGGCTTCGTTTTCTTTCAGGGTTGCCGGTTGTCCCAGTTTTCAGCAGATAGTACAGTTACAACTAGCTTTACTAGCGTGGCGACAGCTCAGCTCGCCACACCACCGCTGTTGAGACAGCATTTCCCCTTCGGGGGTTCTGCTACAGGGAGTCCTCTCTGGATGCCTCCTCCTGCCTTTAGCTGCCTGGCCTCGGTGACCTCTGCCTCCAGCCTAGAAAAGTGGCAGGTGGGGGCTTCGTCCCTCTGCCCCCCTGGCCCTCTTTCTTCAGCAGGGTTCCCTGCGTGCTGCAGAAGGCAGACCTCGACACCCCAGTACCACTGCACCCACAGAGCGTTCACACGTGTATGAACCCCCACCGAGAAAGGAGAGAGGCCTGTTTGGTTTGGTCTGGTTTGAATCTGGCTCCTTGTGTAGCTTGCCTGTTCAGCCAGCATCTCCCTTGGTGTGCTAAATTATCACAGGGAAAAAAGTGGGGGCCAGTTTTTCTAAGACTCGACCAAGTAAATGGGAATCTTAAAAGCAGAATCCACCACCCAGCTGAGAATCAGGTCTTTAAGTCGTGTGGAAGCTTGGGATGTATTCGCGTTGCTAGGAAAGCTAGTTTCTTTCCAGGGAGCTGGCAGCCTTTGGTACATGAGATATTGTCTTCTGTGTTTCAGCGGAAGGGCAAGGATGACATCCCGGGTGGATTCAGTAGGAAGCCCAAGTTGGTATTCCCCGTTAGCCAAGGCTAATTGTGTTTTCTGGCACCGGAAAGAAGTTATCCTTGGGACAAAATGACTCTAATTAGATATCCTCCTTGCCAGATTCATTTCTTTGCCACACTGCCAAAGATTGGAAGTCTCTTTGCACCAAGCTAGAAGAGAAGAGTCTGTTGGCTCTTAGAAAAATATTAAAAAAGAAAAAAATTTTTTAATGATTATCAATCAGACGGAAGAACATAAGCTTCCTTTTTAAAAGCCTGACAAATTAGGGGAAAATGGAGTAGCCTGATTAAAATGGAGCCTCACTAATAACCTGTGTCTTCACAGTAGACACTTAGGGCTATAGGTCTGTTTTCTGCTCCTTCCTGAGTTTTTTTCCTACTAACCTAGGGCTCTTCAAATTAGGCCCTCAAGAAACATTGGTATCTGATGAATTAGATGGACCTGTTCCACAGCTGAATTTTAATGATGGGAGCGTTGCCCCCAAAATTGTAGCATAGAGGGAATTTAATGGATAGAATATTCTCTGCTTAAAATTTTTCACCCATGAATTTTTCGGACAGCTTTGCTGGCAAGCTCATCATTAATCTGAATGGGCCAGTAGCAAGCCCTTGCTGATGTAAAACTCGGAACAACTCAGTGTGGTCGGCTTCTGTGTGTTGTGGCCCATTCTCACGGTTGTCCTTTTGGAACGGTAGCCACGTTCACTCTGTCGTCATTCCTATATAGATAGGCACTGGATATTTTCCCAGTATTTTGTGAATCTCATGGCACGCCACAGTGAAATCAGAAGTCTGTCTTTGAGAGGAGTTGGGTCCCAGTAAGAATGGACCGCTTTCCCAACTGCCCAGGGAAAATGAAAGAACGCGGGTTGGAGGGGAACAGACGGAGGGGAGCGCTCACTCCAGTGTGGTTCTTGGCTGCACTCAGGACACTGAGAGATAATCCAGAAATGGCTCTGCTTCCCAGGAAGCCGTGTCGAGGGCCAAGGGCCGTCAGGAGCTCGGGCTCCAGGGCCGGGCTGCCTGGTTCCAGAGTTGGCGTCACTGCTCCCAAACTGTGCCTGCTTCATCAGATTTACTGTCAGGCTTCCTTTCTTTGGAAACGATGGAGCCGTTCCTCCCTAGGAGAATTAAATGAGTGAGTTCTTTAAAAATGCTTTCAACAGTGCCTGCCTCATGTAAGCACAGACGATAATAACCACAAGAACAATAGCAGCAACTGAGTGAAGGTATCTGTTCTTACTCAAAATCATCTTCTCATCCATGGACGCGTTCTGCATTGACCATGATCTGTCATCACCCCTTGCACCGCTCCTGTATCTAGACTGAGTGGACACCAGCACTTGGAAGTAGTCCAGGAACATCCCCTGAGTGCACCTGAACAGTTGTGGGATCCCGAGAGGTAACACAGTAGATGGATACCTCTTGTGGGCCAAGCCCCTTGGTTGCAGTTGTGCTGGTGTGGGCTCCTTACCATTAGGTCTCCTGGTTCCTGACGCACCAGTTAACTCTCCTGATACAGATCTGTAGCTGGATTTATGGTGCTTGGGATTGTCAAGGTGTGCTGGATCAGGCCGAGCATTAAGTCCTGAAGCATGGATTTCTGACGATCCGGGGCGTCTGTTGGGCATCTGCTGTGTTGGACACCCCATGATGGATGAGGGCAGCATGGCCGTGACCAGGAGGGTCCAGCCCAACCCTGTCTGTCCAGCTCCTGCTCACCCCCAAGTTGCTTTTATCAAACCCTTGTTCACGCTGCCGGGGTCAGTCTTCTTGGAATGGAAGCCCTCACTCTTGACTCCGAGCTCAGTGGAGGTGGGTCTGTAAACGCTGGTCTGCCCAGGTGTGGATGCGTGTGAATGTGTGTCTTGGTTACACCCACATCCAGGTGTCTGCCATTTCTTGCCTCGTCTGGTGGCCTTGGGAAGGGTGAGTAAGAGCGGCTGAACTCTGAGACATTTGACTAGGGCTCTGCTTTAGCAGCGTGGGGGGTGGTAAGAAAGCCATCCATATTGGGAGGCTTCTCTAAGATTTCAGAGGGCATTTTGCCCTTTGGAATAATTTTTTTTTCCTGAAATTATCTTCTTATCCTCTGCCCTTTGCTTTCTGGGAACTAGGTATGATAGTTTTTGAAATGGTAGTGAAGTAGTCATTTTTGCCACGTCTCTGACAAAAGGGTGCTGTGATCTCTTGTTACCACTGTGCGTGGAGTGGGGAGGGGATACATATGTGAATGAGGGAGGTTTTGTGGAAAGTTCAGTCACAGATGGCTGGCATTAAGGATCATGAATCTATCATCTGTCATTATTTCAGAAAGCCGGGGATATGATTTCACTATTATGTTTGTGCCCTGAGATTACTCTCCTGAAAGTGCTCAGGGAAACACTTTGAGGTCGCTAGAAGCTGATCTGGGAGCCCATGTTCCCAGCTGATCAGGACAGAGTGCCTCTGGGCTTTGGCCAGGGAGCATTTTGATCTCAGGGAGCCCACTGCCCTTGGACCTCAAAGCTGGCCCAGCATCATTTGTCCCCCCACCCGGGTGTGGGTGTGGGCCTCCGAGTGTCCATTGCAGGGAGGGGCAGCTGCCCCCTGGGAGCCGAGACCCAGGGACACCCTGCCAGCTGCCTGTGTTGTGCCTTCCAGAGAAAGCCTGCCTTCTGGCGCTGTTTTTGCAGCCCCGAGACACCCTGTTCTTGCTGCATTTTGATGAGGAACGATGCTGTGGTTTCCCATTCCTTTCCACCCAGATCTGTTTTTGTTTTTGTCTTTTGACAGGCTAACCGGCCTCCCGCAAAGCTTAACCTGTTAACCTGCCAAGTGAAAACCAACCCCGAGGAGAAGAAGTGTTTTGACCTAATTTCACGTAAGCTTCTTTCTCAGACACTCTGCTGCAGAGAAATTATTTTAAACTCTCGTCTAGGGCATCAACCCCATTTCAAACAGTGCATTTTGGAGAATTGGTTTTCATGGAGAAATGCCTTTTTTCCGGTGACTGCATCCTCTCTTTCCCCCGTGGTAACTACGGTCAGCCTGCCGTCTCGGGTTCAGGACATGAAGCTGCTCCACTCGGGGACTCTGTGAACCCGCCATGCCCTCTCTGCTTCTCGGGCCTCCAGTTTCCTCTTTGTAAACAAGGAGATTGTGCTAGATCAACCCTCCAGCCTACAGTCCTTTTACTGTGAAAACAGGGCAACTGTCTTCAGAGCTCCTCTGACTTGGGGGATGTTAGAAATGCTGCCATATTGGTGTGATGCGGCCCCCAGCAGAGCCCTTGAGTCCCCCCAGGTTGGAAATCAACTTGGTTTTCCACCATAGAATCAGTGTTTCTGTTCCCTGTGTGCTGCTTGTTTTGGGGGCACACCCAGAAGAAACCCACAGACTGCTTTCTCGACCTCCCTGAAGATGAATGCTGTCTCATTAGCCTCAGTCTCTCCTCAGATTGTGAGGCTTTTAAAGACGTGTGTGAGGTTGTATTATTGTGGCTGGGGAGTTTACTATGTAGTTTAATGCTCACAGCCCCCAGGACGATCAACAGAGACAGGGCAAAGTGAGAAGACCGTGGCCTGATGAGCCTCCTGAGAGGCAGGGGAATCAGCCTCCTGAGAGGCCGGCGTTTGGCCTCCAGCCTGACTCTGCCTGACTCTTCCTGCTGAGCGAGTTGCTGGGGGCACGAATCACTAAAACACCTTTATTCTCTTAACACGTGGGTGGTGGAGAAACACAAGTCAAGCTACAGTCGAGCAGCAAGGGTGCAGTTTCGGGTGTGGGTCCACCAAGCCCCCAGGAGCACCCATTCCTCCTGAGCCTCACCCTGCAAAGCCAGCTTGGCTCTGTCACCCAGAGAGCCCAGAAGAGGAACAGACGGACTGCCAGCTTTAGCCATTTCCCCACAGGATCCTCCTTTACCCATCTTTCCCCCAGAGGGGGATTGCCATGCTGATCAAGCTGTCTGTGAGCCTGGCTGCCCAAGGAGGATGTTTCTGTGGCCAGGCCAGCCCTTCCGCAATCACGTCCACCCCCTTGCCCTGGATACCCTCTCCCCTCCCCGCTCATTTACAAATCTAAGTCCTGAGCTGTTAGCCGCAGATCCCCACTCGGTGGGGTGGGAGGAGGAGAAGCTGGAGATGTCTGGATCAGTCCCCTGAGTGGGACGGACCCTCCGGGTCCACATGGAGGGCAGGTGGCCAGCTGGAGCCCGAGCCCGCAGTGGCGGAGCAGCGCAGCTCGGGACCCAGCATAGCGGGGCTCCGACCTCCGCTGAAGCTGCTAGAAACTGTTCTTGGTGTAAAGGCATCTTATTTAGTGTGCATGCCAGGGAATTCTCATCTGGCAGTTTTCATGGAGAATTTCCCCCGCTCCCCACCATTCACGTGCTAGAGTACAGAATTAGCCACAGACGTGGATTTCTCTCCCCGCCGCTCCCCATCTCCTTGCTTTTCCTCGGGGCCTGGCCTGGTCTGACAGTGAAGTGACTTGGGGAGAATGGAGGGTGTTAGCCTGATGTCAGACTGGGGCCTCTGGACAACCTGCTGTGGCCAGGGCTTCCCCAGGACCCGGGGTCTGCTTGGGGTGGGTGAGGCCCTGCACCCCAGGTAGACTGGAGGTGGGGAAAGTGGCCTCTCCTCTCTTCCTAGCATCAGGCAGCGACACCCCACTTGGCCACTAACATCTGCACTGCAGGATCAAGTTTATTTTTCTGAACTTGACACGTTCCCTTAAACCCCATTCCTTTCCTTAGTAATGGGGGTGGGGGTGGGGTTTCCCCTGGGTGTCAGAAGAAGGGCAGGAGGAGGCTGGAACTTGGCACACTTGGTCCTACCCCTTCACCTCTCAGGGCCTTGGCCTCCTCTCGGCCAGCTCACCAGAAGTCTGCTGAGGACTCAAGTGCCTGCACAAGTGTAATAACAGCGGAGGCTGGAGATGCTGTGTTTGTGCACTTTGAGGGGCACAGACGTTTATTGTGAACCCAGAGTATAGGCCCTGCCCTGCTGTCTACAGAAATTGGATCTCCCTCACCCCTTTTTCTTTCTTTTTTTGTGTGTTTTAAATTTAACTTTTTACGTTGTTTCTGGACCGATTATAGACAGAATTTCTGTATATCCCTTATCCAGCCCTCCTAATACTGACAGTTTAGTATAGAACTGCCTAATGCCATAGCTAGTTAGTATTGGAGAAGGCAGTGGCACCCGACTCCAGTACTCTTGCCTGGAAAATCCCGTGGACAGAGAAGCCTGGTGGGCTGCTGTATGGGGACGCAGGACACAACTGAAGCGACTTAGCAGTAGCAGTTAGTATTAGTCACTCAGTCATGTCCGACTTTTCGACCCCAGGGACTGTAGCCCACCAGGCTCCTCTGTCCATGGGATTCTCCAGGCAAGAGTACTGGGGTGATCCTACTCCAGGGGAATCTATCTTCCTGACCTAGGAATCAAACCCGCGTGTTCTGCAGCGCAGGCAGATTCTTTACCATCTGAACCACGTCCAGGCCATGTCTGGAGCTGTGAAAGCCAGGATGTTTGCATGGCTGCGACGCCCGTAGCTGAGAATCTTATTCACATTTCACCATTTCTTCTGTTAGTGCCCTTTTTCTGTTCCAGGGCTTCACATTGCTCCTGCTATTTCATTCTAGTCTCCTACAGCCTGTAGAGGTCCCGTATCTTTCCTTGTCTTTTGTTACTGTGATACTTTGAAAATTATTGATCAGCTTTTTGGTCACCTGGCTCTCAGTTTGTGTTCCTCTGATGCTTTCCCACAACTGGACTGAGGTTACACATTTTGGACTAAGAACCCAGGAAACTTATAAGATCCTTGCTTTAGAGAGGGCTTTTATACTATTCAAAGGGCCATAGCAATTGGGACCAACTCTGTAGCAAGTTAAAAAAAAAAGACTCGTTCTCTTTAGACTTGAATGGAGGAACCAAGGCGGCTCGCTAATTTGCATCACAAAGCCACAATTTCCAAGCGAGGGCCTGCCTGTGACGGGGTGGGAGTGCCTGATTGTACACAAATCATTGACTTCCCAGTGGAGTTGAGACTCTTCCCGAGGTTAATTACAAACCACTTTCTTTTGGAATTGTGTGTGAATTACTGTCCAGGCTTACAATTGACAAAAACCCCCTCCTTGCCCTGCAGATGACAGGACATACCACTTTCAAGCTGAGGACGAACCGGAGTGTCAAATGTAAGTTACACAGCGGAAGAACCTGGGATGGGCGATTGTCCTTGGGATTTAACAGAGCGTCACTGTTACCTCTCTAGATGGATGTCCGTGCTGCAAAACAGCAAAGAAGAAGCCCTAAACAACGCATTTAAGGGAGATGACAACACAGGGGAAAATAACATCGTCCAGGAGCGACGAAGGAGATCATCTCGGAGGTCCAGGGCATGACGGGCAATGACGTGTGCTGTGACTGCGGGGCGCCAGGTGACCCAGCGGCCCCCTCCCAGCCCGGGGGCTGTGGAACCTGGTCATGGATTTTCGGTGTCCTGTCACATGTCCAATTCAGAGCAGCCCAGCCCAGCCTGGGCCTCCTGAACTGTGTGCAGACTGTGTAAGGAGAGGGTGCCTGCCTCTCAGCCCTCAGGACAGGCCCTGGAGGGGAGAGAGCTGAAATTTATAAATGCTTTCTGAGAGCTGAAAAGGGAAGCACACAGCGAGGGTGAAGCTGGGGTCACCGGTCACTGTTGGCTGGAGGCTGCAGCTCCTTCCGGAGTTTGATCCATCCATCCTCTCTTTGTACCACGTCTGCAGCAGCTTTAAGCCGCTGTCTAGCCGGTAACCCTGGAAGAGCCACTGGCTTTGTCAGATGACAGTTTTCCTGTTTGAAAAGCGAAGGGACCAGTCCAGACTGCTTGTGGGCCCCTTCCAGCTGCCCTGTTCTGTGAAATGAGGGTTTTATTTCTGAGTTTTGATAAAGCCTGCTGAGCTTCCTGGGTGTCACTAGCTATAAAGAACTTGCCTGCCAGTGTGGAGATGTAAGAGACATGGGTTCAATCCCTGGGTCCAGAAGATCTGGAGGAGGGCATGGCAATCCACTTCAGTGTTCTTGCCTGGAGAACCCCATGGACAGAGGATGCTGGGGATGACAGTGCCTAGGGTTCCAAAGAGTCAGGCACGATTGGAGCGACTTTAACACTCACTGGGGTTTCATTTTTAATGGACAGAAATTATCGTTGTAGATTTTCACAAACAGTACTTTAAAAGTTTAGAGTTGACTTACTCTTGTAATTCAGATGGAATGGTGTTGGTCAGGGGAGCTGCAGAGCAGTGTTTTCTGAATGTTTGTGAAATGGGCTTGGTTAGGATGGCCCCTTACCTTCTCATTCCTCTAGGTCTATGATGATTTTTATTGAAAACAAAGCAAAGATGGAGTGGACAGTTGAGACATGCCATGGTGGGAGGCAGGGGGTTCCTGTTAGGTTGGAGGCTGTATTTGGGGGTAATTCGAAGAATTACCTCGTGAGGCCTTGGACCATTAGTAACATGTCTTTGGCAGGAGATGAGGAGGGTAGCAAAAGTAGTAAATCGTACTTTTTTCTTAGATGAGGGCGTTAGTACTTGTCCTTGTAGTACTTCTAAAACACTCTTAAAGTCAGAGCTGCAACGTTTTTGTTTTAAAATGCTAAGACAATGCTAAGACTCAAGTATTAATAGTCTACTTTAATATGACATGGCATATTAAAGCTTGTGTCTACTAAGCACGACACAGTTGATAACAGCAGAATAGGTCCAGAAAAGTGGAAACACAGGTGCCCAGAAGTGTTTCCAAACTCGGGTAAAATTTTTATTACTTGAACATTTCAAAAATAACTTCACGATTCACGTGACCAAGGTTGCGGTATTTACTGCAATGAGTTTCTGAGGGCAAACAAGCCGTTCTCAAGAGAATTGAACTTCCGGACTGTGCTCACATGTTCAAGTGTGTTTTATGTTGAATTTGGAGTTTTTCAGTAAACCTAGCAGGCAGCAAGCCTTTCTTGACTGAGTACTGTGGCACGTGGTTGGGACACTTTCAGGAATAAGTGAACATGCAGTGCAAGCTGGGCTTGAACCCAGGTAAAGGCAGGGCTGTGGTCTGACTCCGTAGCATCAAGCAAGGCCTTTGGCCTCTCTGAGCAAGATCATGAAGGCACCAGCCCTGTTTGCATCCAGATCCTCCTGTATGTGTTAAATGAGCTATTAAAGGAAAGCACCTGTAATTTCTGAAGCTCTTGTTATAGGTGGAGCTGTTCCTACATAATTGCTTCAGCTCTGCTGAGCAGAGCTTGGCATCAGCGCATAGTATGTGCTCTCTGCTGGCATTATTAGCATCTTTGACATACAGACGTGTGGATTAAGACTGTCCCCCATGTGGCACTAGACTGGCCCCTTTGCTGATACCACCTGGTTGCTTGTGGGTGTGGTCTGTGTCCAGGGACCCATGTCCGCTAGAGGGTACTGCGTCCTATTCACAGCCCTGTCCCTTGGGAGTATTTATTAAACGAATGGAAGGATGGGCAGGTGGAGCTATAGGAAGAAGGGGAATAGATATGTGCATGTGTGCACTGTGCATGACTTGTGTGTGTACTTAGTCGCTCAGTCATGTCTTACTCTTTGCGACCCCATGGACTGTAGCCCACCAGGCTCCTCTGTCCATGGGATTCTCCAGGCAAGAATACTGGCGTGGGTTGCCATACCCTCCTCCAGCGGATCTTCCCGACCCAAGAATCGAACCTAGGTCTCCCACATTGCAGGCAGATTCTTTACCATCTGAGCCACTGGTGGTAATTAATGATGGATGAAGGTTCCCACTGCACCTAGGATCCCCCTGTGTGGTGCATCAAAACTCCATGTTGAGTGGTAACTATACAAGAACAAAGTTCTGACCCTGGCCCCCTCCTTACAAGCTTCAGTGTTCCTTGCTGTCTTTGGCAGATCCTACGTGGCTCTCCACCAACCTTGGCATTCTGACCTGCATCGAATGTTCCGGGATCCACAGAGAGCTGGGGGTCCACTATTCCAGGATGCAGTCCCTGACGTTAGACGTGTTAGGAACGTCCGAACTGCTGGTAAGCTTTAGGTCCCTTGATTTTGGAATTTTGGAGTGAACACAGATGAGCTGAATGTGAGGTTTCCATTTTGGTCTCCTAAAACTCCCCTGAGCCTGGTAGCTGTTGATATTGCCAAGTACATTTGGGTAATTAGAAACTCACGGGTAATCCCTCCTCCTCAGCTACTAGAGGTTGAGGGTTGCAAAGCTTTATTCCTAAATGACTAAAATGGAAGTGAACTCGTAAAGGAGCGTGGAGACTGGTGTGAGTGTTGGCAGAGTCTGATTCACCCCAGGCATTGAGAGGACACGGAGTCCAAAGGCCAGAGACAGGAAAGACTCCTTCTCCAGAGATGTCAGCCAGATTCTGCTGAGTCTGCAGTTACTATCTGGCTTGAGCCTCGGGTGGACTTTTTCTCTGCCCCTTATTGTTTGCCTTTTGGGAGAAAGAATGATACTTGCTTCTACTGCCTGTATTCTTTAAAAAACAAACAACAACAACAAAAAACCCTCTCATTCTTGGTTCAGTGATACACATAACCATGCACTATAGATCACTATTAGAGGTTGAAGCATTTTCTGTGAAATGACTTTCAGAGCCTGGAAACGTGATCCCAGCAGGGAGCAAGTGCTTTGGGGGCACCTAAAGCATGAGCTTTTTGGAGTGTTTTCAAAGTCTGAAACTGCTGATTAGAAGGCAGTATTTGAAGTTCTTTGTTGAGATGGCCAAGCATTGGACAGTAAATATTAAGAGGATATTGATTACCATTGATTTTAATGTCAAGAGCAATAGTCTTGGCAGAAAATCAATTGCTGTGGTCAATAGACCTCTCGAGGGGCCATAAGTCTTATGATGACCATTCTGGAACTGACGTGTCTGAACTTGTAATGCATTTTGAACTGTCTTGTCAAACAAATCCTTCATGTCTTTCCAAGGAGTTCCTTTATGGTCTTGAAAGACAAAGCTGGGAGAAACTACAGTGGGTTCTGGTAGCCCAGTTAGTAGCATCACTGATTAATTGAAGTTTAAAACTAAGCTATATCCTTGGCAAGACCCAAGCAATGTATTCTTTGTTACATAGTACGATTATTGTTAATGTCATAATGCATACCGGCTCCATCATAGATCTGTGTGTGCAGACAGTGTCCTGGGTAACTGGAGACAGCATAGACATGAAACGTTGGGAACTGGGGACAGCGTAGACGTGAAACTGTCACGTGTATTTTCATTGAGCACTGCTAAACCAGGGTAGCTGCTATACAGCCCTTGTTGTTGTTCAGCTACTCAATCATGTCCAACTCTTTGCAACCTAGTGATTTAAAAAGAAAAAAGAAACAGTGGGAAGTGTTAACTGGTTTATGTTGAGGTTTAATTGCTGATGTTGCGTGAGGCACTTTGCAAAGCACTTTGTGTATATTAGTTCATTTGCTCTTCAACCCTGTGGCCTTGGTATATTATCCCCATTTTACAGAAGAGGAACTGAGGCTTCGAATGTTGTAACAAGCCCAAGGTTATGTGTTATCCACACACCAGCTCTGGAGTGGGGGCCTCTTTAGTCAGAGCTCACACTCTTAACCTCTGAGGACTCACCCCAGGGGGGGGTGCATAAACCTCACTGCGGCCCCTCCGTATCCCCCTCCCCATCCCTGGCAGTGTCTACAGCCAGCTGTCTGGGAGGCTAAGATGTGCTGCTTTGTAGTCTGCTCAGTCACATGATGTAAACACTCCCACTGGGGCCGTTTTCAGGGCACCATGTGAGTCACCAAATGAAAGAAAGGGATTTGGTCGCACACATATAGTAAGCTTACCCTAGAAGAACACTGTTGTTGCAAGTATCTTCAAAAGCAAAATAGTAAGATGTAGTAAAATCAGAAGTGATGAGTTTTGAGGACTGTTTTGTTTTTAGTATAATTTTTATATTAAAGCCACACTGTACTGCTTTCAGGAGCTTGTTCCCTGACCAGGGATCAAACCTGGGTTCCCGGCAATGGAAAATGCGGAACCCTAACAACTGGACCACCAGCGAATTCCTTAGTATAGTTTATTTGATCGTGAGTTTATAGAATATAATTTTTAATAATGACTTTAACAGCTAAGCTCATATAAGCTGGCGGGAGCCTGATACCAGCACATCTATTACACCTGCTTAAACACATCTCAGAAATTTATCTAATGGTCTGCATGAGACTGTTTTCCTACTGCAGAGGGAAGCGCCAAAGAGGGCTGGAAGGAAAATGTTTCCGTCTCAGTGAAAGGAGGAGGTGACTTCTGATCCCTGGCTCAGAGCTTCCTTCCTGTCTCTCAGAACCTCATCTATGTAATCTCTCAGGCGTTTATAATCTGACCAACTCAGCCATTATGGAGAAATCCAGGCAGAGGCTGCTTAACTGACAGCTGCAACTATTTCTGATGTCTAATCTCTGCCTAAACTCCCTTATCTAAGCCTCTTTTCCTCCGTGATTATCAGAAAAACAAAGGGCAGAGGGGCTGAGTCACGTGGGGTTTATTGCCACCCTCTCTTTGCCCTGAACTCCAGCTACTCGCAGGAGGAGGAAGTCTCCCCGCCTCTCATCCCAACTCGGTTACTGCGGGCGTGACCCCACGTCCAGACCCTTACTCCTCAGGTGTAGAGTGTGTCAGGTGTTAGTAACACTTGTAAAGCATGAGAATTTCAAGCCTTTTAAAGCACCCGGTTATTTTGTTTAGACAGATGCTGCCTGAACAAAAGATCTCCTGAAGGCTTGACTCACACACATCCTGTGTGTGAATGTATGTGTTTAGAATTCCACCTGGTGCATAGTAAGAACTATCAAGTATTGTCATCTCCTCCTCCAGAAGGATTGGAACAAAATCCTCCCAGAAGAATGATCCACGTGTCATAACGTGTGAATCCTCCAACTGGACTGACTGCTCCCTTTGGGAGCTTTTCAGGTTTGCAGAGCCGTGGTGTCAGGGTCCTGGGCTGCTGTGTACTCGGAGTGTGTCTTCTGGGGTCGCACATGGTAACTAGACTCTCTAAAAGAGATATGAGGGTGAACTGGAGGAGGACTTGCCAGCATGTCCGGCGTTGCAGCCTGCCTCGAGCCAGGGTCCCGGCCCCACACAGGGGATGCTGTGACATGAGACGGGGTTTCAAACAGCCTGGTGGAGACAGTAGAGACATAAGCAGGCAGCTTTGTTTCCTGTCGGCATTGTGTTCTGAACAGACAGATGCTCACCCCATAAAATGCCGCCCCTAGCTCCCCGAACGGCCTCAGCGTAGCCCTCATGATGGAAGTCATTAATTCTGTCTAAATTGTCTTGCAAACAGCTTCCCCTGATGTGGTGCTTCACCATTTCTTTTTAAATTTGTTTTTGTTTCAAGCACGCTGGAGTCCCATGTTGAGTCAAGTGGTTTTAGCAGCATCCGTGAAGGCTGGTTGGCAGTCATCTTTTCTTCCCTTTTCCTTCTCCTGGAATCACTTCTTATTCAGTGGAAGGAAACTAGGGTAATTGAAGTATTAATTTGATTAGTTCAGGGAAGCTGTGCCATCTTAACTGGCGTGCACCAGCTTAATACCCTTTGATGTTAAAGCAACTCAGCTTTTAGAAGGCCTCCTGAAAAGCAAAGATTTTAAAAAGATAAATTTCCTCCTTAACACAGAAGATTGTGATTTCAGCTCCAATTTTTAGATCCTTCATAGAACAGTATTGTTGATATGAGACTCCTAGTTTCAAATATGATCAGTTTCACATTGTAAAGGAAGTTAATAAAGCAGACTTCAGTGTTCTGTAATTGAATTTGAGTCAGTAATTTAAAGGGCTTCCCAGGTGGTGCTAATGGTAAAGTATTCGCCTGCCAATGTAGGAGACATAAGAGACATGAGTTTGATCCCTGGGTTGGGAAGGTCCCCTGGAGAAGCGAATGGCAACCCACTCCAGTATTCTTGTTTGGCCAATCCCATGGACAGAGGAGCCTGGTGTGCTATAGTCCATGGAGTCGCAAAGAGTCAGACACAACTGAAGCGACATAGCATGCATCCACAGTAATTTAAAAATCATCTAACGTCAGAGAATGGGGTCAGAAACCCCAGGAGCCCACAGTCCTGATTCAAGCCCGTTTTGTGACCTCATGCTTCCTTCTCCTGAGGTTGTTTACAAGCTATTAAATGTAAAGCAAATGAACTAACAGCTGGGTCTGTGAGAGAGGGGAGAGGAGAACCCTCAGAAACCGAGAGCCTCCTTACAGATGACACCGTTGTTTTACTTGGGGCTGAAATGAAGCCATTCAGGCTACGAAGAGCAACAGGAAGGAGCAGCGTCAGCCCCCATTTACCGAGTGACTGTCATGCTCTAGACATCGTCCCAGGTCCTTTGTCTTATCTAGCCTGAACAAGAGCTCCGTTTTAAAAGGGTGGCTAAAAGGTTTATTCTTAAATCACACTTATGAGCTTTAAAAACCACAGACCCTATCAGAAAAAATTGAGCACCAAAACCTAGACCTGTATGTAATGTATAGTTGCATTTGTCATACTAAGAAGTGTATTGTATATTTTATAAATATATCTAAAGTAGAAATTTTAAAGGCTCAGGAGAAACATACATTTTTTTTTCAGAGTTTTTTTTTGTGCTCCCTTCTTTGGAGGCAGCAATTTAGAGCTCACTGCTGTTTCTTAGCTCTGCCTACAAGGGTCAAGTTGTTTCACTTTCCCAAAGCATTTTTTGTCCATCTGTGTGCCATGCATTCCAAGCTTTCCAACCTTCTGGGACCTGAGGGGGCCCAGGAGATGACACCCGATTTTTCTGCATTGATTTGGAACCACTTGAGAGACTGAAGGTCCGATTCATTGTTGAAAATCGCTGCATCCCTGACCTGGTTCCCACGTGTAGGGGTAGCTGAACCCCAGACTTGGACCTGGGGCCCAGGCCAGAGGGGCAGACTCACCCCGCTGCATCCTGAGGGTTTCCCAGGGGTGTCCTCCTTCTGAGCCGCTCGGGCAGGAAGGTCTTTTCTCCCACTGTCCACTCCTCTCCTCCGGGGCATAAGTACAGGAGGACAGAATGTCTCAGGAATGGCGGCCCTCCACCTGGAAGCATGAAAACGGCACTGGAGGCTCCCCGTCCTCACCCAAACTCTGGAAGCCATCTCTAGAGAGAACCTACAGCCCCTTTCTGGCTCAGGGGCCCGAGAGGGTGGGTGCCCTGGGCCTCCAGGAACGTGTGACGCCCGGACCCTGTCCTCAGGTGCTTTGTGCATCAGGGAGACGCACTCCTAGGGCGTGGGGTGCAGGGTGCGTCCAGTCCAGACCCCTGCTCTCCCACCATCCTGCTGTCTCCATTCCTGCATTGCTGGTTCAGACCTCCTCACAGGTCCCTTCCTTTGCTTTTTCATTCACCTCTGTCTTGTAAAATGAGCCCCTTGGAGCAGGCCTAGAGCGCAGCCTGCCCGAGGGCCCCATGTATGTTCTGGCCATCCCTGAGGCTCACTTCCCTGACGACATGGCTTGTAAACGCCCTGGACCCCTCAGATCTGCTGGGGCCCCGTGTCCCCTCGACGAGGCCCCCTGTCCAGGGACAGTGCTCTGGGAGCAGAGGCTGTGGGGGTCAGGCTGGGTAACCCACCTTCCTGCTTCTCTGGCTCCTGCTCTATCCTGCTGGGCCCCAGTCTTCTTGATACGACACTGCACCCTCCATCTGCAAACACTGCTTTGGCTCCTGGTTCCAGAGGGTTCTCCGCAGGCTGGACCATCCACTAGGACTCGGCGAGGCTGTGAGGTGACCCAGTGCCCGCGCTGGGCAGCTGTGACGCATAGCTGTGGTGGCCCCCTGGACCAGCTGGCCCCTGTGAGCCGGCGAAGCCCAGCAGAAGGGGAGCAGCTCCCGATTCCCGGGAATCCCCTTCCTCCCCTCACCCTCTCCTGTCTGCCCACAGCCCAGGGGCAGTGCAGGGGTTCGTCCTGTCACCCTCCTGAGGGCGGCTATGTTTGGCTGTGGGACGCCATTCATGTTGCGCAGAGCGGTGGGGCCTTAGCAGGTGCCTGGCTCTAAACCGGGGCTCCGATACTGGGGTTCAGTCTAGATTCTCGGTACGCCGCATCACCCACTGTGGCATGCTGCTCTGATGTTCAGCTTTGTCTCTGGAGACAGAGCAGTGAGGCCCCTGTAGTTTTGCCACCAGAGACCCCAGGGCCAGGCCAGAGGCCCAGGCAGGGCCTCCTGAGAGCCTGGGGCTCAGGACATCCCGAACTTGGTTCACAAGCACTAGGAAGACTCAGAAAGCCTTCCCACCCCGATTGTGAAGCTGGCGTGTTTCTCCGTCCTTCGCACCCGTCCCCGACCCCCTCTCCACGTCGTGTGACCTGCCACCAGGAAGCCTGGCCTTCTCCAGCCCAGACCCCTTGGCTGTTCCTGCAGCCATGCCCCTGAGAGAGGCTGTTCGGGCACAGTCCACTCACCTGTGTCCATGTGGTTCACTGAGGGCAAAAGCCTCAGAAGTGCCGCTGCTCCCGCTGTTGGCGTTTTCAGTGTGGAAATGGGAAATGAAAATACTTGCGCGCTGCAAAGCACGGGGCCTCGTGTTCCCATTTAGGTTCTTTGTTTCTTTAGATGTTGAAGAACCCAGTCTCGTTGGGTGTTGAGGAGGGTGCTGGGGTTGGGATGAATAAGTCCCTGTTCCTAAGACCCCAGTCACCCGATGTGCACTGGGTCCGGTGTTCACATTCGGTGTCTTTGTTTTGCTAGATGTTGAAGAATCCCACTTTGGCCAGGTGCCCAGCTGCGTGCTGGGGGTGGAACAAATAAGCCCTGCTCCTAAGACTCCAGTCACTCCGGATTTGCACATCCATTCAGGAGTGTGCTAGGTGCCATGCTGCTGGGGTGGCCTGACTGCCACCAGCCGTGGTGTTTACGGGGTGCCCACCGCATCCAGCACAGAGCCTGTGTCAGCGAGCAGTGATGAAACCTGCTCGTTTCTAACTAGGTCAGGGGGTTGATTGGCAAGTGAGAACCTTACCTTGAAACAGACACATTTTCAGTGCATTGGTGTATTAAATGTTTTCACGTAAAATCCCGTTATATCGTTATTTGCAGGCTGGCAAGGTAGGTATCTTCCCCATTTTTCTATTAAAAAACCGAAGCTCAGGGAAGCTGCCTTGCCTGTGGTCACAAAGCCAGTAAATAGAACCATGATTGAATGAGAATCTTGGCTTCCTGGCCCGGGTCCCCACCTCGCTGGCAGGAGTAAAGGCTGTTAGATCTCTCTCAGCCAGAGCGCAGGTTCTTCTTGGGGTGAGAGGTTGGGGAAAGAATAGAAACTTGAGTTGAGCCGAGTTCCCGCTCCTCCCCGTCCATGGAGGCTTTCTGTCCAGGGGACGTTTTACAAGAGCCCTCTATAACAGGCGTTCTTGTCTCTGGTTTTATGGGTACCTCTGGGGTTTGGGTTTTGTCCAACTTCATTAAAGGCAAACCACTTTATTGCTCTATTTCTTAGCGACCATTAAATAAATCATCAGCTGTGTGAGTGGTGTGGAGCGGTGGAAGGTTTTAATAATTGAGTGCACTGAAACAGACTTTTGCTTTTGCAGCTTGCCAAGAATATCGGGAACGCAGGCTTCAATGAAATCATGGAGTGCTGTCTCCCCGCTGAGGACTCAGTCAAACCCAACCCGGGCAGTGACATGTACGTATGTGGCTGGTGGGTCTCGCTCGCTGAACAAAGGTTGGCTTGCCCCGGGCCCCCAGAGGCAGGGGCACAAGTCTGGGTGTATCGATTGTTGCTTCTTTAAGGAAGAAACCAGCCTGTGTTGTGTGTAAAGTCTCTGCAACCCTTCTGGGTGTCTAACTGGAAATTTGATGTGGCAGTTTTTCTTAGAAGCCATAGGCAAGCAGATTTCCCTGGGAGTTGGGGGGGAACACTGAGTGTCTCCCTCTGTGTGGGCACAGCCTTGCCTCTGCCTCAGGGCAGGGTCGTCGCCCTCCCACCTGAGTTCTCTCTGAATTCTGAGCCGCTGAGAGGGTGGGTTGTCATAGATACGTGATTATGTCTGGTCCTCAGAGCAAATGCCGAGTGTGTCATTCCCTTCAAAGAAATTTTTGTTTCTGTTTTAACTGTTGACACAAAACCTGATTAGGACACATTCGTGCCTTGTCATGCACCCAGCTGGCCCACTGAGGCAGAGCTGATAGCAGGGGAATTTCCTACTAGTCTTATCGTATAAAGCATAAACCAGCCAGGCCACACACTGGTCATTGAAAGAGGTGATGGGTGACTGGGGGCCAGGGCAGTGCCTGGCCTGCCCCCCAGGCTTTAGCCCTGTTCTCCCTGAGTGGCCTGTCTGCTGCACCAGGACTGGGATGGTTTGCCCAGTCTAGGGGGGGGCACAGGGAGGCAGATGGCGATAGTCCCAGGCCAGTTCAGCATTTGAGTGGTATTGTTGTTCAGTCTCTCAGTCATGTCCAACCCTTTGCAACCCCATGGACTACAGCACGCCAGGCCTCCCTGTCCATCACCAACTCCCAGAGCTTGCTCAAACTCATGTCCATTGAGTCAGTGATGCCATCCAACCATCTCATCCTCTGTCTCCCCATTCTCCTCCTGCCTGAAATCTTTCCCAGCATCAGGGTCTTTTCCAGTGAGTCAGCTCTCTGCATCGGGTGGCCGAAGTTTTGGAGCTTCAGCATTAGTCCTTCCAGTGAATATTCAGGGTTGATTTCCAGTCAGAGTGTGTTTTGGCAGGAAAGAGGAAGTGAGAAATAACGTGCTCAGGGACTTCCCTTGTGGTACAGTGCATAAGAATCCACCTGCCAATGCAGGAGACACAGGTTCGGTCTCTGTTTCTGGAAAAGTCCACATGCCATGGAGCAGCTAAGCCTGTGCTCTGCAGCTGCTGAAGCTGGCACACCTTGGATCCTGTGCTCTGCAAGAGGAGAACCGACTGCAATGAGGAGCCCTGCTCGCTGCGACGAGAGGAAGCCTGTGTGCAGCAATGAAGATCCAGTGCAACCTAAAAAAAAGAAGAAATAAATAATTTTAGAAAAAGAAATGTGTGCTCAGAGAGAAGAGAAAATTCGTTCACTGAGACAGCCATCTCCTGGGAGTAACCAGAGCGAGAGCTGCTGGCAGGGCTCCCCCAGGTGTCAGGCGAGGACCCCGAGCAGTGGTGGGAAGAGGGTTTCATGCTGTGGGGGTGGGTCTTTGGAAACCAAGGTCACAGGATCTGTGTTCTTTGGCCTTGGCTGAGCTGACTTCCCTCCAGGGAGGGAGCTTAGACAGACAATTGGAAGAGCAGGTATCAGGAGGTGAGCGTGGGTGGGGCTGGATTAGCGTCAGTCCTCGCCTGGGTCCTGGAGCAGATGGCGGTGGTGTGGCATTTCCTTGAGATTGCACGAGGTGTGATTTTAGATTCCAGGCACGGGGCTTACTGAGTTGGTATCCTCTCCTGATGAGGATCTGAGTTCCAAGTCTGTATCCTTACCCAGACCTGGAGAGACAACAGGGAGGCGTAGAAACCTGCATCCTTGCCCACCATGGGAGCTGGGAGGGTTTGTCAGCTTCCCCGGGCCCTTTCCTTTAATAGAAGCAGAGGGACAGCCGTGCCCCTGCTCACAGAGCCGCTGGAACGTACATCAGGAGTGAGGGGGTTGCTTCCCTTGTGCTTGGTTGGTGCTGGCTGCCCTTGGTGCTCACTGTGGGCGTGGGTGCTGAGAAGTTCGGGTCCTCTCGAGGCAGGTGTCCTTGGAGGTCCCTGGATGTGGGCTGACTGGGTTACGAGAAGGTCTGTTAGGACAGAGCCGTCATGGTCCCCTGGGGCACTTCACTTACTGTCTCATAGACACCTGCTCTCACGGTGAAGGGCGTGGTCTCCTAAAACCCTGTAGTATTGATCCACTTTGAACAAAGTATAAGACATGGTCACTGATTTCTTCCAAGTACCAGGGATACTTTATAAAAGCAGAGCATTTATTTTGGGGGGAAATGGTTCTAAAAAGTGAATCCTGTCTGCATAGGACTCTTGGATATAAATGTTCCATCTACATTGAGACCCTGCCCTGGCCCCCAGCCTTGGCGCCAGTGAAAAAGATGTTTGCTTCCCACCTTTTTTTTTTTTTTCCCCAAAATGAGGGTAGATGACCAACGTGACAGCAAAGTGGCACCACGTGGATGCCCCCTCAGCTGAAACCAGTTGTGGGCGTAGCTCTGTTTTAAGCATTTCATCCCACTTTACATTGTATCTAGGGGTCCACATACTTTTTCTAATACATCTCACCTTACTCGTGTCTGCATGTTCCACCACAATATGTTGCTTGTGATGGGAAATATTCATACATAAACAATGAATCAGTGAGTCAGAGGTGAAGCTCTAGCTCGGTGACTGCTTAGAGAAGCTACTGTCTTATTTCCAGATTAAAAGGAGTGCACTGCTCCCGGCTTTTTCTCAAAGCAGCACACCATCTGCAGATGAATCTGTTGAAAGGGAAGCCAGAGACCGTCTCGTGGCCTGTGAATCCCCAGATGGATTTGCGGGGCGGGGGTGGGTGCTGAGAGATATAAATAGGCAGGAAGCAGGGAGCTTCCTGCTCACAGAGGCCGAACTGTTTCTCTCCTGTGATTCTGGGCGCTCATGCACACCCTGTCCTTTGGAAGTATAAGAAGCCTCCCTCTCTGAACGCATGCCAAACACATTATTATTAAATTCATTGCTTTCCTCCAAAAGCCTTAACCTTTCCAAAAGAAGAGGGAGTGGAGGGGTCACACTGGCAGAGTCAAGTTCCACCAGAAATCTGTGGGGCCTGGTATGGCCCAAACAGACCTGTACCTATGCTGGTGGAGGGACCACCTTCTGGGTTTGGGACCCAGAGCCTGGACAAGTGGATAAAACATTTAAAAAGCATAAGGTCCAGTTTAGCACTAACCCCTTCCTGAGAGTTCATAGTAATGCTGCCCCAAAGTGATTATTAGAGCCATCTAAGCCTTGCCAGGAGAAATATCAATAACCTGAGATATGCAGATGACACCACCCTTATGGCAGAAAGTGAAGAGGAACTAAAAAGCCTCTTGATGAAAGTGAAAGTGGAGAGTGAAAAAGTTAGTTTAAAGCTCAACATTCAGAAAATGAAGATCATGGCATCTGGTCCCATCACTTCATGGGAAATAGATGGGGAAACAGTGGAAACAGTGTCAGACTTAATTTTTGGAGGCTCCAAAATCACTGCAGATGGTGACTGCAGCCATGAAATTAAAAGACACTTACTCCTTGGAAGAAAAGTTATGACCAACCTAGATAGTATATTCAAAAGCAGAGACATTACCTTGCTGACTAAGGTCCGTCTAGTCAAGGCTATGGTTTTTCCTGTGGTCATGTATGGATGTGAGAGTTGGACTGTGGAGAAGGCTGAGCGCCGAAGAATTGATGCTTTTGAACTGTGGTGTTGGAGAAGACTCTTGAGAGTCCCTTGGACTGCAAGGAGATCAACCAGTCCATTCTGAAGGAGATCAGCCCTGGAATTTCTTTGGAGAGACTGATGCTAAAGCTGAAACTCCAGTACTTTGGCCACCTCATGCGAAGAGTTGACTCATTGGAAAAGACTCTGATGCTGGGAGGGATTGGGGGCAGGAGGAGAAGGGGACGACAGAAGATGAGATGGCTGGATGGCATCACGGACTCGATGGAGATGAGTCTGGGTGAACTCCAGGAGTTGGTGATGGACAAGGAGGCCTGGCGTGCTGCAGTTCATGGGGTCTCGAAGAGTCAGACACGACTGAGCGACTGAACTGAACTGAAGCCTTGACACCTGTCCAGCCCTGCCTCCCGTCATAAGAGACCTATAGAGTTTCATGAGACGGGTTGTTAGTTTTGTCAAGCCAGGACGGTCACCAGGCAGCAGCCAGAGCATTGCTCTGGCCGGGAGCCCCTGCAAGGAGAGCTCAGTCCAGCGGAGCAGGGCCTCGGAGCTGCCGGGCTGCTGGAGGGCATGGGCTCAGGTTCACAACGCTGTTGCAAGGGTCAGATGGACAGCACAGCTCCTCCCGGCCTGTGGCCTGCAGTAACTGTCCCCTGTGGGGGACACATGTGAAGTCCCCCAGCACAGTTCATGCGAGGCAGTGTCTATGGACACCGGCTGCTGCTGCTACTGTAAAGTCACTTCAGTCGTGTCCAACTCTGTGTGGCCCCATAGACGGCAGCCCACCAGGCTCCCCGACACCCAGGTGGCAGTTTATTAGGTGAAGCTGGCAAAGTGTTGTGTGCCCCTGCTGGGATCCTAGAGTTGACCCACCCGCTCCTGAACCCTGGTGGGCTGCAGCAAGGACCCACGTGGGTCGACCTGGGGGCCTTGGTCCCTGACGATCACAGAAGCAGGTGCGGTGGGTTTAGTCCTGATCCTAGGGTAGGAGCGAGTGGTGCTCCAGCCAGGAAGAGCCGGTGGTTTCCCCCAGCGCCTCTTCACTCCGTGCTGCCCTGATTATTGCATACAGAATCCCGGGCTGAAGGCCTCAGTGTGCTGTTTCCGTCTCTGTGATCCCGCAGAGGCCTGCGAGCAGCCGTCATCGGCTTGTGCACGCCTCAGCTGTGTGCTTTTGCACAGGATAAGGAGGTTTGAGTCGCTGGCCCAGAGTCACCGGGGTGGGGGTTCACTTCAGTCGTGTCCAACTCTGTGTGGCCCCATAGACGGCAGCCCACCAGGCTCCCCGACACCCAGGTGGCAGTTTATTAGGTGAAGCTGGCAAAGTGTTGTGTGCCCCTGCTGGGATCCTAGAGTTGACCCACCCGCTCCTGAACCCTGGTGGGCTGCAGCAAGGACCCACGTGGGTCGACCTGGGGGCCTTGGTCCCTGACGATCACAGAAGCAGGTGCGGTGGGTTTAGTCCTGATCCTAGGGTAGGAGCGAGTGGTGCTCCAGCCAGGAAGAGCCGGTGGTTTCCCCCAGCGCCTCTTCACTCCGTGCTGCCCTGATTATTGCATACAGAATCCCGGGCTGAAGGCCTCAGTGTGCTGTTTCCGTCTCTGTGATCCCACAGAGGCCTGCGAGCAGCCGTCATCGGCTTGTGCACGCCTCAGCTGTGTGCTTTTGCACAGGATAAGGAGGTTTGAGTCGCTGGCCCAGAGTCACCGGGGTGGGGGTTGGTGGGGGGAAACACCTTGATCCGTGCTGAATTTTTGTCTTTGGAATTTTTAACAATTTGGTTGACATATGACTCACATACCATCACAGTTCACCCATGTAAAGTACAGTTCACCCATGTAAAGTACAGTTCACCGGCTTCTAGTATATTCTGTTGTTATTCCGTCACAAGCAATTTTAGAACATTTTCTTCATCCTAGCACAAAGCCCTATACCTGTTAACCATCCCCTCTCTGTCCCCTTCTTACCCCCCCTCCCCCTAATACC